>SMSR01010753.1:4957-30184 GCA_019453355.1 Ceratina japonica | reverse complement strand
ATTATAAAATGTATAACCACAAATTAATCCTTATTCATTGCCTAACGAAATTAAATTAAATTGGTTCCTTATAACATAAATTATAATACATCGAGTTCATATAACAATTGATTAACTTTTTTTTACGAATTTTAACTCCTTACCACATGAGTTCACAGATGCAATAATTTCTCCTAAAATTGTTAAAACGCGTCCGAATTTATCAACTATTATGAAAATTTCGACGAAGTTTCACATACATCGACCTAACACTTTATTTTCTATCCTAACTGCACAATTTACCACTAGCTTTAATTTATCGAAATGTGGATAAAAGTCTTGTTTTAACAAAAGGTTCAGCGTAACGTGTAGCGTGTTTGCGTCTATAGAAAAAAAAGAAGCAAGCAAGTACGGTCGTGCAGTTTTTGGAACATAATATGTATGAGGCATTTATGACAGTAATCCCATAGAAAATCCGGGCTTGCCGGGGTACAGTGCGACTCGTAAAAGAGCCGATGTAACCCATACCTGCAAACCTGCCATTTTTCGCGGCAATTTCGCGCTGGAATACGCGCGGCAATATTTTTATTGCCTTCTACGCTAACAGCGTGCAATGTCGACGCGGCCGTGGCACAAAATGCACGGATACCCGCCAGGCCAGCCGCGTACATATGTATGTATATACATGCTGCCAATAATAACAGGATCTTTATTGGCAGCCGATCGCGAGAGGCCAGTATCGCAATTTTCCACTAGACCGGACGCTGTTAATTTCTCCTCGTATTCGGAAAATTCACTGCTATCGTTTACGCGGCTCCGTAAAGCGTAATGTCTCTTTCAGTAGCCTCTTTGGTAACACGGCGCTGAACATTTTTTTTTATGTCGGGATCAACTGAATCTTCATATACTACATCGGTTGCCTCTATTATAAAGGAAGGTACGGCGTTAAAAAAATGTTCGTGTACGAGCAAATGTTAATGTGATCGCGAATATCCTGCAGTGTCTAAAAACGAGTTATCAAAATTTAATTGAAAACTCGTCGTACAATAGCCACGACTAACAAGGTAACGTTCTCAAGGTTAATTATATGGATAATTGAAACAGGACGTGGAACAGAACAAAAGTACTAAAGAATGGCGAAACATAATATTTGTTCATGGCGGGAACAATTTACTCTCTAATTAGAAGTATTTTGTACGATGAAATCATTTTCCCCTGAGCGATACTCTGGCACGGTGAATTGAATTTTACTATACACTACCGACCAAAAGTTTGGTATCCTGAAACAACAATCCACCAAGTTTCTTATTGATTGAAATCTCACAATATCGTCGCAAAACTCTTCTATACTTACCGTCCAGAAAGAGTAGGACCATTTCGCGCAGCTTGAAAGGTGATAGGGATTTCAGCGATCAGCTGAGGCCTCAAGGATACGGCCTTAGTATAGACGGATAAACAATAGTCATAAGAATAAAAAAAAGTGGGATTTTATAGGTGTCTCTGAATAACAATTTCCTTTTGCGAAATGCAAAGTGAGGCACGGTTTTTTAATTATTGACGAAAAACACTGACTTATTGGCTCGTGCAGTGGCAGTGGCAGTGCGAGCCCTATGTTTTTCGTTGCCACTTTCTGAGCCGACATGTATACATACAAAATAGAATCCTAATCTACCGCAATACTAAATTCTCTACTCTGGAATCCTTTAAAATTTTTAAACCTGGAAGTAATTGCGAACTTTTAGCCGATAGTATATCTACGGGCACGTATGCACGCACATTGGTGGATGCGCGCGGGCGAATTTTAATTATTTCGGTTTACGGGACACACGCGGAGGTGGCTGTACTCGCGTCTCGAAACGACCTGGCACCAGAGATAATTAAATATGGATTGTCCGACGCACGTTCGAGCCAGCCCGGCTACCGCTAATTGGACCAGAAAGAAGATGGTTACCGCCAATCGCGGTAGCACCGGACGAGGCAATATTTCGCGATAATGAAGCCGTATAACGTCTACATACCCGGGACCAGGAGATTGCTCCTACGATCTTTAACTTTTTACTATGCCCGCGAAGCTGATCAACCTGCTGAACCAAATTGTTATAATCACCTTTATTACTGTTACCGTAAATTATCAGTCTAGGTTAAATGGATATCAAAAGTTGAATTTCAGTTTACAGTTAATCGTTTATTATTACAAAAAGCGTTATGTTTTAGCTGGTAGATAAATGAAAGGAAGGANCGACCTGGCACCAGAGATAATTAAATATGGATTGTCCGACGCACGTTCGAGCCAGCCCGGCTACCGCTAATTGGACCAGAAAGAAGATGGTTACCGCCATCGCGGTAGCACCGGACGAGGCAATATTTCGCGATAATGAAGCCGTATAACGTGTACATACCCGGGACCAGGAGATTGCTCCTACGATCTTTAACTTTTTACTATGCCCGCGAAGCTGATCAACCTGCTGAACCAAATTGTTATAATCACCTTTATTACTGTTACCGTAAATTATCAGTCTAGGTTAAATGGATATCAAAAGTTGAATTTCAGTTTACAGTTAATCGTTTATTATTACAAAAAGCGTTATGTTTTAGCTGGTAGATAAATGAAAGGAAGGAACAAATAGTACAATATTGGTATTTACAAGTTAGGAAAATTCATTCTTATACATGTAATATTGTCAATGATTCAAGTTTAAATGGATATTAAAAATTGGTTATAAGTTTAGAGTTAATAATTTCTTATTACAAAAAGCTAGATGAATGACAGTGACCAACTTACAAACTAGTTTATTCGTTCATTTGATTTTTACATATTGTTAACATATTACGAAATGGCCTATTTTCTCACTGACGATGAGTCACCGAAATATCACCGAATTAACTACTTTCTAGAGCTCACGTTATTAAACATAAATTATACATATGTACAATCATTAATAATGTACATTTTAAACTTATTGCATAGGAAGAAGAAAGACTAAACAATTTTATTATACTTTTGAAACAGTATTAAATGGGAAATTATAACTCAAATTTGCCTAATTTTGTACTTCTTAAGCTTATTTTGATAGAATGCCTGATAGGATGCCTGTTTCCTGAATCACTTTTGTCACTCCTTTCGTCGACTCCCCATCGGCTGTTTCTGGATTTTGTCATTAAGACGCAACAAGTGTTAATCGGATTACATCTTGCGGTAAACAAACGAGATTGCGAAGATAATTCTTCGGCTCGGTCAATTAATTAACTCGAAGACACGATGCTCGTGCGATGCGATGGCGCAATTCCATGGGAATTATTTTCTTCCCTCGTGCCGCATCGAACAAGCTCCATTGTTCGCAGGATTAATTGTCGTTTTATCGTCGCACGAGATCCTTTTCTCGATTCTTCGAATCAGGACGTTTACGATCTCGCAGGTATTGTGTACAGTACTGAAATCTTAAACCGTCCATTAAGAAGATTAATGAAATTAAAAACAAATGTTATTTTTAATCTTTAATGTGAAATTTTCCAGTTTTATTTATATTAACATTTTTCTGTCTTCATCTTTTATTATTTAGAATCATAATATTACTATAAAATTGAATTGTTTGAAATTACTTAGTATAACGTAAATTTGTGTGCATATAACGTAATCAAAGGGGAGGAACGATACATTGGAATAGTTACTGCAGCCCCAGGATGTAGACACATATGTACCCACATGTGCGGTATATGCGCGTATCCCTGCCACAAACAGGTCAAAGAAACCTGTCCGCTGTTAAACTTCCCTTTGTCCGAGCAAAAACCGGCCGGCAACCTCCTCTGCAGCTAAAATGAAGTTCCCCAAACCATAATTAGCAAAAAACGGAAGCCCTTCCTCGCGAGCCTCCAACAAATTGCACCGCGGACCCAGCGGCAAACATATTTTCCATGGCCCTCGCGTTCGTGTTTCAACAGACCGAAACAATTCCGTTCTTTATTCGTGAAAACTTTGTGCAAATGACGTTCAACAAATTGTTAAACCAAACAAATACAGACTGAGTCAGTAAGAAATATCATTTATAATTATTCACTGGCCATTGATTTCATTATAAAGCTTGTCACAATTTGACAAGATGTAAGGATAAATTCATTTAATACTCCATCACATAAGAATTCATGCACGATAAAATCGTTAACTGAATTATTATTTTATTATGTACGCGGTAGCTTGTGTTCATTCACCCTGTATATTCGCATTGTTTTAATGCGTCGAGATTACTCTTCGGTATTTCAGCTCATCTCCCGATTTCTATTCATGTCACGATTCCTACACACACACACACACACACACTCACTGGCTTACTTTTCAATTATTTTCATAATGTATAAAAGATAGATAATGTATAAAATACTATACATATATATACATATACATGTATAAAAAACAGATAATGTATAAAATACTATTCTCACCTGCTTATTTTCCTATAATCTTATGACGACACATAAAGTATTGACTGACTTATTTCTCTATAATCCTACAATAAAAATTCTAATAATAAATATTCCATAATTTAATGTAACTTAAGATTATAGAAAAAAAAACCAACGTTACCTAAAAATTATAGAAATATAAACAAGTGAATAGAATTTTAAATGTCGAAATTTTATAATTTTAAAATAACATAAAACCATAAAAAAACACCCTAGTAAAAACTGTGACGTGAACAGAGTTTGAGGTATTTAGCTGGTATATGTGAACTTTTAATTTGGTTCGCTCAAACTCCATTGCGTTTAATTTGTAATCAACAATTTCGTGATAAACAGAATTCGGAATTATTAACTGCTTAACAAATCTAGTTTCGCCGTAGAAATATAAATGGAACATGGAATATCCATCTGTATCTATTAGTCTTCTAACTTTATATCTCCAAGCATAGTTTTCAGGTTGGCGAGTCGAAACATTCGTTGTTTACCAAATAAAAATCCCATTTCAGACGTATCAGTGATGCATCCATTCAGTTCCGAACAGTTACGTCACTGTCCATGATGAAAAATAAAGTTCTTTTGTTTTTTAGATGTACCGCTTTCAGACCCGTCAAGTTCAGGACCGCTTTTCGCCTGTCAGTGACAAAGTTCATCGATGCATCACTGATACGGACTTCCCAAAAGTCTATACATATTTTCACATGGAATTCGACATAGTTGACAGAATAAACATTCTGTCGCCGCACGGCCAACAACAAATATTTTTTATTATCCAAAACGAATAGAAAACCCGAGTCCTGTTCGCCTTTTAACTCTACGTCAAACGTTCGCTTGCTTACTGAACTTACGGATAGATCGATTTATCCTCGCGTTCATCGAACGAACGTCGTTTACGTTACACACTTTCGTTTCTCCGTTTCAGGCGGACCTGTCCTGCCAGAACACGAAGCAGACCGTGGGCGCGATTTATACGCGCACGAACTTCGTGACATTGAAATACGTCACCGACTCCTGGGGCACCGTCTCGAACGGTTTCCGTCTCGTTATCACTGCCGTCAAGGATCCAAGTGAGTACATACATTTCTCTATACTCCGCTCTATGCGATAATTCCACCTACGTTCTTCTTTTGTCCTCTTTCGGTCGCGTATCAGATAGGTGGAAAGTTTTACAGCAAACTTCTGCACCGCGGTTTGTATTTTCGTTCGTTTCGTATGCGTTATCACTGGGACGGCTCGCCGCGTGACAGTGATGGAAAATCAGCCGGTCAGAAATTATTTACTTACTTCCTAATGTGAAATACGAGTTCCCAAAAAAGCTTTTCATGTAAAATCTGGCTAGCTATGAATTATTATCTCTAATCAAGATCTTTGAGAATAGAGGAAAAATGAAATTTTATGTGTGTGTTGTAGCTAACTACGAATCTCTAAGTATGACTTAGAAAATTGTAAACCCGATGGTATAGCTAGCTATTATTGTCTCGAATCTCTGAGTATATCTTATAAAATTATAAACATCTCTGGTCAACTAGATTGATAGCAATGAAGTTTGGTGGTATAGCTAATTACGAATTATTATCTCTAATTGGTAACGAATCTCTGATTGATAAAATATGATTGATAAAACTGAGACTCGAAGTACCTACTTCGAATGAATTTCCACGTTAATAAATTCCATTAGCATTGATTTATATTTGAATCGAGACGTAACTCTTTCCTGGCATTAAAGAGAATTGCAAAGCTATAGCAGGAATGAAGATGTCTTGGGATCCTACGCTAAGGGAGGATGTTAAAGAATTAAATGAGTCGTGAAGCATGCGTTTGAAACGTCTTACTGAAAGGAAATTGAAGGTCCATTTTATCTCTCTTTAATTCACGGGAGCCTTCTTTTTCGAGTACTATATTCTACTCCAGTTAGTTCGATTTAATGAAGTGCTTAATGCACCGTGATTCAGCGAGGCACGGAATCGGAGAGAGAAGAAACACATTACGGGACGCTCGCCCGGCGATAACGGAATATTGTCGTTATCATCTTTTATGCCTTGTACTTACCAGGTTATGCGTACGAACTGGAAAGATATTTTAATTTCAATAATGGCTCCCATCTGCACCTTAACAAGTAGTTTTCTGTACATCTATATAACACGGCATTTGCCGCGTTAAGAAGCCAGCAATTTAATTGCACGGCCGCAGAATTATTGTACTTAAGCTATTAAAGCCGTGAACGTCGGACTTCATTCAAATCTGAGATGAATGGAAATTTGATAGAAGATAATTCTTTTTAAATCCCTTTTCATTCCACTTGTTCTGTTTTCTAAAATAAAATCGCAATTTTAAACTCGTAAAATGGTACATGCTAGACAAATATCAAACTTTATCACAGAATTATATGTAACATTCTCTTTTATTTTCGGTCGTCGATCGCAATTAATCCGAAGCGAGAATAAATGAAACAGTAAATTAACGAGGCTTCCTATTAACGGCACTCAAATTATCTCCCGCTTCGTTATTTCGCGCCCGTGGTTCTCGATGCCGCCCGCCTCTCCCCTCCGGGTAATTTTAAATTAACAGGGACATTCGCGTGTCGAAAGATAATACCCACCGCCGTCCGACCGTGTAAAATGCCCGCTCCCGCCGCCGGTTTTCCTCNACTTCTGCACCGCGGTTTGTATTTTCGTTCGTTTCGTATGCGTTATCACTGGGACGGCTCGCCGCGTGACAGTGATGGAAAATCAGCCGGTCAGAAATTATTTACTTACTTCCTAATGTGAAATACGAGTTCCCAAAAAAGCTTTTCATGTAAAATCTGGCTAGCTATGAATTATTATCTCTAATCAAGATCTTTGAGAATAGAGGAAAAATGAAATTTTATGTGTGTGTTGTAGCTAACTACGAATCTCTAAGTATGACTTAGAAAATTGTAAACCCGATGGTATAGCTAGCTATTATTGTCTCGAATCTCTGAGTATATCTTATAAAATTATAAACATCTCTGGTCAACTAGATTGATAGCAATGAAGTTTGGTGGTATAGCTAATTACGAATTATTATCTCTAATTGGTAACGAATCTCTGATTGATAAAATATGATTGATAAAACTGAGACTCGAAGTACCTACTTCGAATGAATTTCCACGTTAATAAATTCCATTAGCATTGATTTATATTTGAATCGAGACGTAACTCTTTCCTGGCATTAAAGAGAATTGCAAAGCTATAGCAGGAATGAAGATGTCTTGGGATCCTACGCTAAGGGAGGATGTTAAAGAATTAAATGAGTCGTGAAGCATGCGTTTGAAACGTCTTACTGAAAGGAAATTGAAGGTCCATTTTATCTCTCTTTAATTCACGGGAGCCTTCTTTTTCGAGTACTATATTCTACTCCAGTTAGTTCGATTTAATGAAGTGCTTAATGCACCGTGATTCAGCGCGGCACGGAATCGGAGAGAGAAGAAACACATTACGGGACGCTCGCCCGGCGATAACGGAATATTGTCGTTATCATCTTTTATGCCTTGTACTTACCAGGTTATGCGTACGAACTGGAAAGATATTTTAATTTCAATAATGGCTCCCATCTGCACCTTAACAAGCAGTTTTCTGTACATCTATATAACACGGCATTTGCCGCGTTAAGAAGCCAGCAATTTAATTGCACGGCCGCAGAATTATTGTACTTAAGCTATTAAAGCCGTGAACGTCGGACTTCATTCAAATCTGAGATGAATGGAAATTTGATAGAAGATAATTCTTTTTAAATCCCTTTTCATTCCACTTGTTCTGTTTTCTAAAATAAAATCGCAATTTTAAACTCGTAAAATGGTACATGCTAGACAAATATCAAACTTTATCACAGAATTATATGTAACATTCTCTTTTATTTTCGGTCGTCGATCGCAATTAATCCGAAGCGAGAATAAATGAAACAGTAAATTAACGAGGCTTCCTATTAACGGCACTCAAATTATCTCCCGCTTCGTTATTTCGCGCCCGTGGTTCTCGATGCCGCCCGCCTCTCCCCTCCGGGTAATTTTAAATTAACAGGGACATTCGCGTGTCGAAAGATAATACCCACCGCCGTCCGACCGTGTAAAATGCCCGCTCCCGCCGCCGGTTTTCCTCACTATAATGCGGAAACGCTAAGATTCGACCGAAAATCCGGCGTGGAAATTCTGACGCTGCCTCGGTGAAAATGGGGCGCGATAAATTAAAGCTCGCGGCTCACGAATTTTCCTCCTCGCTTGCGCGTGGTCTTGAAAAGCGGTAGACAGCGATAGGGGAAAGAAAACTGCTTGCTAGGCTGCGTCTGCCCAACGGATTTCGTTCGTGATGCTTCAGCTTCTTTTTTCATACGCCCACCGCCGGTTTTCTCCTATCCGTTTGCTCGCGTTAATGAATGTTTAATCGTTTTCGCAAATGTTTAAAGGTAGACCCCTAAATGAATTAAGGGAGTCGGTACAATTATCTGTGTGCCAGTTTGAATCAATAATTATTTTATATATTCTGTTTCGATTCCATGTTTCACTATCCAACGTGTTATTTAATATTATTATTAATTTCTGTAAGAATGAATTTCTACTGGTTACATGAAAATCAAATATTGTTTTTAATTAAAATGTGTTTCAATTATCTTATATATTCTGCCTCAATTCTATAATTCATAGTCCCACTTGTTATTTAATATTCTTATTAATTTCTTTGAAGATCAATTCGTATCGATTACATAAAAGTCATGTACTTATACTATACATACACTATTTTTGGTTAAAATATTTTTCAATTTACGATATTTCTAATGAAAAATCATACAGTTACAGATAAGAGACCTTTTAATAAGTAGAGTGACAAGAATGTTATATAGATTTTATACGACCGATAATTATAACCAGAGATAGTTAAACGGAAAGCTCATTATCCGTACAGTCTGTGATGTATGCATAGGTACTAATGGTGTGCGATTCGAGAAATTCGGAACTGCTCGGAATCACGGAAGCCCCTTAGCCAAATGTGACAGGAGGCGGTTCAATGTGGCGCAAGGATTTGTTGCAGGCGATATTAAAGTGACTCGAAACGAGGTGTTTCACGAGTTGACGGAATATCGCTCTGATAGTGATTACACCTACCATTCTGATTATAAATACCTTCTTATGTGATACGGTGGAATATACTATGGTATATAAATATATAATAAGTCATGAATGCTTAATTTAATCGTCACTGCATTGGATACAATAAAATATAATATAAATACGTAGTTTCATCGTTACTACATTGGATGCAGTGCCAGGGCATTGGAAAATGGAGCATTTATTACTATTTTCGGATTTTGCTTCACTAAGGAAAACTAACAATAAATTATGCATTGAGAATTCTTGTCTCAAGCTGTATTTAGATAGATACGATTTGTGATGGATCATAAATGGTGCATAAAGTCAGTCCATCACTCGATTCCAATTTTACACATATAAAACTATGTAATAATTTTACGAAATGCTTAGTTCCATCGTTATTGCATTGGGAAATGGGACATTTATTACTATTTTCAAATTTAATTCCTTTAGAGAACGTTAACTCAATGAATTATAAATTGGGAATCTTTGTCCAAAGCTGTACTTACAATTAGATAGATACGACTTTTGGTGAATAATAAATAAGACATAAAACCACATTCTGATTTTATAAATATAAATCCTTAATTTAATCGTTATTGCATCGGGAAAAAAAAATGGGGCATTTATTACTATTTCCAAATTTTACCCCTTCAGTGAAAACTAGCACAATGAAATATGGATTGAGAATCCTTCTTCCAAGCTGTATTTAGATAGATACTANTTTGACCATTTCACTGCATGGACGTTCGGTTTTAGAATGATTGGTACCGAAGACCATTGTTCACGTTCCCATTCAAGATATTTGAAATTGAAATTATAAAAGATGAAAGACCACCGTCACGTATTCTCCAGGGCAAATCAGACGAATAAATTAATATATTGATACGTAAAACCACATATCTGTTACATACATGAAATGAAGAAGAATGGAAATATAGTAGAAAGCAAAGAGCTATANATTAAACCGCCTAACTACTAAACCGAAACTTAGGTCGATTTGTCCAATTTAAAAAAAGTTATTCAATGTTGAATGGTGTATTGTAATTTTTGTTTTTAACTGTGATTAACAAATTACATAATTGTGAGCCACATCAAATTTTTTTAATTTGGTGAGAATACATTACCCACTAAGGTATTAAAGCCTACATCTTTGTAAGGCATCCTTTTTTGACCATTTCACTGCATGGACGTTCGGTTTTAGAATGATTGGTACCGAAGAGCATTGTTCACGTTCCCATTCAAGATATTTGAAATTGAAATTATAAAAGATGAAAGACCACCGTCACGTATTCTCCAGAGCAAATCAGACGAATAAATTAATATATTGATACGTAAAACCACATATCTGTTACATACATGAAATGAAGAAGAATGGAAATATAGTAGAAAGCAAAGAGCTATACGCAGATAAAAGAAAAACATTGTGAAAAAAATGTACGTACATTACCAAACAATACAGACATATAACAAACTATTATAATCTTTCCCTATTTTTAAAAATGAGAAATATATAACCGTTAGCATTTAAAACGTTTAATTATTCTCAAGCTTAAAATGCTGTGTTTGCGGATATCAATTTGTATGCACTTCGGAGGAGAGATATTTCTCAAACGAGTATCGCCATTAGCGTCATAACTGATGTAAAAAGACGGGTCTCGCCCAGAACCCGTTTAACTATCCCAGTAACAAACTTTCTTCACCATCGTGACGCGTTAAACGGATCATCGGCCATTCAGGCGATACTTTCGAAATTGTTAAGATGGATAGTGGCAACTTCCAACGATATCTCCTCCAGGTATTATTCAAAATCGAGCCCAGCCGTGTCAAGTGTCGTGCAGTCGCGTGATGAACGAGCTACCATTAATGACTGTCTTTGTTAAATTATTTCTCTATTACATTTATCACTGCGTCGTTCATTCTTCTGAGAATAATGGACAACTCTCTAACGTGCTCTGCTCTTCACTTCATTCAGAACTCTTCCAGATAAAATTACTCTCTTCAATTGTAAGGTAGTAAATATCCTCTCAAATACTAATTAATAAAGCGGGTCGTAAATTCCCGAGACTAATAAAAGTAATACAAAAAATCGTGACGATTTTTGCTCGAACTTCATTTCTAATTTCATATCCATTTATATCACTAAATATCAGTATTGAAAAATTGCCAATAGGCGTTAGATTGAATTCTCCCTTTCGAAATAAATACTTTAGCACCCGTCCTTATATAAGGAAGAAATGTTGATTCCTGTAAATTTTGATTTTTACAAACTTTAATGATTAACAGACGCGCTATCTTATCTCGTCGCGAGTTCAATCAACGTGGACGACTCAGCAAGCGCAACTGCATAATCGCATCACGTCTCTTCGTTCTCCTCTTCTCGCAACATCGACCGGCCAATTCGTGATCGTTCCACTTTGTTTTCAACGTTCACTTCCGCCTTCCTCACGGAGTTCGATAGATTCAATTCTTGGACGCGCTTTCAATCTNGTTTCTCTCATCGTTATTGCATTGGGAAATGGGGCATTTATTACTATTTCCAAATTTTACCCCTTCAGTGAAAACTAGCACGATGAAATATGGATTGAGAATCCTTCTCCCAAGCTATATTTAGATAGATAAGATTTTTATTCAAGATCGCAAATGGTGCATAAAATCACAATCCGCTTTTATAAATATAGCTGGTCAGCTTGATCGTCGGGTTCGTGCAAATTCAATTTCAGGAGGTAGTAACAGGAAATGAAGACGAGGAATGATTAAGAACATTCTCGGTCGGGGCAGGTTTAAACGCGAAATCAATCCAGATTCAGGCTAAGCCAGCTCCCGCGTATCGATTACCTATTTTTCACGTAAAGTTTTTCATGCGCCGGCCTATAAAACACTGCATTAGCGTAGTAATTTATCGGACGCCAGACGGAAGCCGGAAGTTTTCAGTCTTCCGCGGTCCAAGCGTTTCCACTGGAACTCTCGGTGCTGCTCCGCGTCTACCGACGAAATTCGGTACGAGACGACGGCGAGGTTGCTCGCAGCAGAATTTCCGGCGGGAGTCGGCGAAATTATTAACAAGCTTCCCGTCAATAAATTCACGTCGGACCGTGTCGTGTCGTTAATTTTATTTCATTTTACATGCAAATTAACCGTGTAGCCGCGGCGATATCGTCGAACTTCGTTTAATTGTTTGCCCGCGGGAGTTTCGCTTGACTTCGGAACTCGACCGGCCCGAGCTTTTCGAACCGTAACGTACTCGAAATTCCGAGTACGTACGTGTCTGCTTTACCTCGCTGTTGCTCTTTTCGTCCTGATTTCAGTCCGTTTCCCGAAATATATTGGACTGACACGATGATCAATCTAGTCTTAAATTATAAAAAATGTCCTGACTCGTTTATGTATCAAAGCCTAGTCTCTGTTATCACAGCTAGAGATTACAAATTTTAGAAAGATATTTCTTTGGCGATCTATGTAGAGAGCCATTAGGAAAAGTTTTTCAAAATCCCTCCGCTTAGGGGATGAAAAGGAATGACTTGCGTTTTTGCGAATTTTCTAGTATCTAAATTGATTTTTATTTTAAATGATTACAAAATGCTGTCGGCAAAAATTAAGTGCTGATTCTATGAAATTTTCTAACTCATAATATGGTAATAATAATTTTCTGCGAAATTTTCAATATATACTAATCTCACGTAACTAGTTAAAATGTGTTGCTTAAATATTCATTTGATGCCCAGATGAAAAGGACGAATAAATTGTCATTCACATTTTTTAATTTTTATAAGTTGTAACGTTCCCAAAATTTGCAGTATACATCATTTAGTAAATTAAACCGCCTAACTACTAAACCGAAACTTAGGTCGATTTGTCCAATTTTAAAAAAGTTATGTTGAATGGTGTATTGTAATTTTTGTTTTTAACTGTGATTAACAAATTACATAATTGTGAGCCACAAATAATTTATTTAATTTGGTGAGAATACATTACCCACTAAGATATTAAAGCCTACATCTTTGTAAGGCATCCTTTTTTGACCATTTCACTGCATGGACGTTCGGTTTTAGAATGATTGGTACCGAAGACCATTGTTCACGTTCCCATTCAAGATATTTGAAATTGAAATTATAAAAGATGAAAGACCACCGTCACGTATTCTCCAGGGCAAATCAGACGAATAAATTAATATATTGATACGTAAAACCACATATCTGTTACATACATGAAATGAAGAAGAATGGAAATATAGTAGAAAGCAAAGAGCTATACGCAGATAAAAGAAAAACATTGTGAAAAAAATGTACGTACATTACCAAACAATACAGACATATAACAAACTATTATAATCTTTCCCTATTTTTAAAAATGAGAAATATATAACCGTTAGCATTTAAAACGTTTAATTATTCTCAAGCTTAAAATGCTGTGTTTGCGGATATCAATTTGTATGCACTTCGGAGGAGAGATATTTCTCAAACGAGTATCGCCATTAGCGTCATAACTGATGTAAAAAGACGGGTCTCGCCCAGAACCCGTTTAACTATCCCAGTAACAAACTTTCTTCACCATCGTGACGCGTTAAACGGATCATCGGCCATTCAGGCGATACTTTCGAAATTGTTAAGATGGATAGTGGCAACTTCCAACGATATCTCCTCCAGGTATTATTCAAAATCGAGCCCAGCCGTGTCAAGTGTCGTGCAGTCGCGTGATGAACGAGCTACCATTAATGACTGTCTTTGTTAAATTATTTCTCTATTACATTTATCACTGCGTCGTTCATTCTTCTGAGAATAATGGACAACTCTCTAACGTGCTCTGCTCTTCACTTCATTCAGAACTCTTCCAGATAAAATTACTCTCTTCAATTGTAAGGTAGTAAATATCCTCTCAAATACTAATTAATAAAGCGGGTCGTAAATTCCCGAGACTAATAAAAGTAATACAAAAAATCGTGACGATTTTTGCTCGAACTTCATTTCTAATTTCATATCCATTTATATCACTAAATATCAGTATTGAAAAATTGCCAATAGGCGTTAGATTGAATTCTCCCTTTCGAAATAAATACTTTAGCACCCGTCCTTATATAAGGAAGAAATGTTGATTCCTGTAAATTTTGATTTTTACAAACTTTAATGATTAACAGACGCGCTATCTTATCTCGTCGCGAGTTCAATCAACGTGGACGACTCAGCAAGCGCAACTGCATAATCGCATCACGTCTCTTCGTTCTCCTCTTCTCGCAACATCGACCGGCCAATTCGTGATCGTTCCACTTTGTTTTCAACGTTCACTTCCGCCTTCCTCACGGAGTTCGATAGATTCAATTCTTGGACGCGCTTTCAATCTTCCGCGTTTCTGTTGGAACGTCGCGTATCGATTCCCGGCATTCGTTTCCCGGTTTTCCAATAACACGCGCTTCCCGCTAGTGCTGCTACTAGTGCTGCTGCTGCTACTGCTTCTTTCTCTTACTTTTTGTTCCCGTGTATAACATGTAAAGAGGAAATATTTGTCAAGATTTTCAGGGACAGTTCTCTCGCGAAACCATCTGGGAAAACGATTGGGATTTTCGCGCAGAAGTTTGCATTATATTTCACGAAAGAATTCCTTAGATATGTTTTTCTTGTATGTTGTGAGTGACTAAAGACTAAGAATTGTAATTCTCGCGTCTGTTTTCATTCGAAGGAGAATAGATTCGATCCGAATACTTCTACTGTTACAATAATTTGTCCGCTTCATCATCTACAAAATAAAAGTCAGCTTAATTTTAATTTAAAAAAACTTTATAGTCAGTGTTATTTCCGTGGAATCCTTAACAGTATAGCTACCGTAATGCTATTTCAAAGGATCATTTCATACGAAAATATCTGAAAACTAATTCTACATGTATAGTTGTATATGAAAAATTTTTCCAATATTACACTATTTGAAAAGTATTTATTCACGTACATATTTCTACACACATTTTGACGCTCGGCGCTCTATATTTTACTCATATTGCAGCAGTTCTACATTTCTTTTATCTCCATATTTCACATCTTATCGCTAGTCTCGTTCGCTAATAAATTAGAACCGAAAAAAATATGTCACTGTTGCGGCCAACCCTCGGCCGCTAACGTTTCTATCCAACATTTTTCAACGAGAAACTCGTCGTAAACATGCATGAAACACTCGTTTCGTTCCCTTGCGCGGTCATTAGCATATTCTACTTGACATGGGCCGACGGTCTGGACACAATAATAGAAGGGTAGTCCTTATCGAATGAGGCTGGTATCAGGATGATATAAAAAGAAAACTTCACACGCGAAACCGCGTTTTGGGTTGCTCTGCCTAAACACCTTGTTTTACAAAAATACACCAGCATTCTCTTCATTAACCCGTTATTTTCACCGTCATTTGTATATATATTTTCTAGGTACATATTTATTCATATAAACTTTCATTATTTATTTCATCAAAATTTGGTTTAAGTAAAATTGTTCAGTGTCCTTTATATATTTTCGCTTATGTATTTTCATTAATCGATATTAATGACTATAGAAATTTCGCCCTGATCCTACCAGATTGGATGAATCCTTAAATAAAAACAATGAGAAAGCATTAACAATTACTAAATATTGTATGAATCACTATGAAAAATTTTAGAAATCTTGCTAGGCTATTAAAATAATTATTACACCTTCAATATTTTTGTTGTTACAATCAATTATGTCGAATAGTATAATAAAATGTAGATTTCATTTACGAAGGAAGAGCAATGCAACACTGATAGAATTTTGTAATTTTATATAATTGTTAATTCCTGTTTTAAGAATATTCTGAAACTGACTTCTAGAAATTTAAGATAAAAAATAAAAAGTAGTAGTAGTAAAAATTGTACCTCAAACTAGATATTAAAATGAAAGTCTTCGAAAATTCTCGGAGAAATTCAAACGTAGAATCGACTGGCGTGAAAATGAAAATTTTTAGTCAATATAGTGAATAACATTGACATTCTGCTTTATCATGGTACTATCGGAGTCTGCCCCCTGAACGCACACGATTCATGAATGAGCTCGTTTACGCTCGTAATAGTTCACCGTTTAAAACCAAAGTACGATAATGTCGATTCATGCAAGCTGCAGGACGATGCCCTTTCTTTTACGACCAGGTCATTGTATCGGCTTCTCTTGTGCCGGTGAACGAGAATAGCTTACCACTGTTTTCTTTCGATCCTGCGTTAATTGCTGGAAACCTGGACACAACGAGACATGTAGCTAACAGTCACAAACAATCGCTAATATCGATTGGAGTTCATTCTGTACACTGTCAGGCGAATTACGATCTATAACAAGTTCAGAAATTCAAAATTTATCACCGACATGCTATTATGCAATTTATTAAACGTATTATTATTATATACAATTTATTAACAGCGATGTGATATAATTATGTACCCAGATTGTATAGTGAATTACAAATTATAATATAATAGAGAATATTGCATGAAATATTGTATTGGAAATGCATTAACAACAAGATTATCGCAATACTGTTATTTCCATGGAATTGATTTCAAATTTATCTCATTTAGCTCACTATCGTTATCAATCAACAAGAATCAATGAGGATAAATAGACGTCATTTTGCAAAGTTGAAAATCCTGAAAATATTTCATACATGAGAGACAGAAGACATTTAAAGCTAACGACTTCATCAATGAATGATCTTGTGTTTCTTTGAAGGAGTACTCTGGGTTTCCAACACGCGGACACTGTACTGTGTGTTTCAAGTAATGCAGAGTACAAACAGTTCGGTCTCTGCGGGATCCAAGACGTTTCCGTTCCACAGACACAAGAGGAACTTGTGGTACTGAGCAAAGTCCAATTAATTGACCATGCATCCGGCCGAGCGCACCCGTTACGCTGTTTGTAGACAATTCCATTACGGATCACAATACAGAGATAATGCCCGGGTTATAAAATTAATTCAAGCGGCTCCGGCTTTGTGGCGTTTTCGACGTCCCTTTTCTGTTAACCACTCGGCCCGGATTCCATTGTAATTATTTCCCAATGGATCTCCGTATCCGGAGAACGAATTAATATTGCATTAGCGCGTTATCGATTTCAAAGAGCAACGAAACCGAGCTACCCGCGCCGGGAATTTATCTTCCTCAATTTTACCCAGTAATTGAATTACTAATATCATAATTTGTATACAGGGTGGGACGGTAACTACGTTCACCTTTAATATCACTGAAACTCAGTATTCGATCGTTGAAAAAAATATTTCTGATTAAAGAGGTCAATAGATATTGCCTTGGTCTTGGATCATATTAAGATCCATCCTCATCGTTTTTTGATTTTTGATTACTATTGGAATCTAAAAACGTTTAACTATAAATTCACACTAAAACAATTAAGGTAATATTAACATTTTATTAAAATTATTTTTATTATAGAAGGGCTTATGATACTGCAGGCGCCAAAAGATGTTTACAAATGTTGCAAATAAATTTCTATCATATAGTAGGGCTGGTGCGTCTCGAAGTCTGCCATAATCAAAGAATGAAATAGAAAGTTCCATAGTTTAGGATTTCGAGTAAATGAGAAATAAATACGTTTTGTTCCTAGCCACTTTTCGATCTGATGACGAAGTCACTGGCCCACCTTGTATATGGACAAAATTATACATATACATGATCGCCGAGCATTTTATCGAACTCTCGAAAAGTCAACTTCGCTGTATGTCGCGTATCGAGTGCATTAATAAAGCTGAAATATGGACGATTGGACCGTATTTCGTAAAATATTCAGACATACGATATTTCCAAAGACTCGACGTATCGACAATATTAACAATTCCGAAATTATTACGTGTAATAAAACGCGATATTAAGGGAATAAGTCGTGCATTTGAAAAACTTTAATGCCTTTATTGATTGAATTCTTGTGCGAAATCCTATTTATGATCGTTTCAGACGTTTAAAACTTCGGAATAAATTACAATATTATTGTGTTCACACAGGAAATTCAAATTCTATTAGATTGGTGTGAAACGTCGTTTCCGGAGTCTAAAAATGATCCATCATACTTTCGGTTTATCGTCCACCGGATCAAGTTAAAAAGTAAATGGAATTTCTTAAGCTATAGAAATAAGAAAATAAACTGAGTGTTCAGTGTATTTTTGTTAACTCCTTAAAAGATAGTGAAAGCATTCTTTGGAGACGTTTCTGTCTCTCTCTCACACACACATATATATACGCAAATTTGTAGAAAAAAGAATCTGCTTTATTACTAAGAGAATCAAATATCGTAGTACTTCATTTTTATTCAATAAAGTTCAGTTGATTAATAAATTTCGATCGTTTTGTACAAAGTATCCATCATTTTACATAATTATTATATTTTAATGTAATTATTTTACAGAACTTCGATCATGTTTATAATGTAATTTATTTGAGATAATAAAATGATGTGTAGGCGATTCAACAACTTTTAACACGTAACGTTTTGATCTGATTTTTATTCCGTTACATGAACGCACATCTCCATGCTTTGAGGTACATAAAATATAATAATTCTCTACCATGCTTTCTATAAACTAGACAATTCCGCATTTCGAAAAATCCGTCCTCTCTAGATTCTAATTTTTCCCGTATTTAGGAAATCTCAGGATCTCTGTTTTACATTAGCGCTAGATCTAATTCGAACGAGTTTCCTTCCACGACGAGGACATTAGTAGATTTACTAAGTGCGTCTGCGTGTGTCATTTGCGTACCCGGCCGGTGTGCTGTTTCGTAATCGAAACTTCGAAGCTCTAATATCCATTTCGCAATTCGCAGGTTTATTTTTTTCTTATTCAATGTCGTTTGAAGTGAATTACAATCTGTCAATATTTAAAATTTTATACCGTATAAATAAACTCTGAAACTAAATTATAGCTAACACTTCAAGCTTGAAGCTATGATATCTACTTTCGACTTCAGTGGTGAAATAGAATACCGGATGGAATTTCAAACCACTTTTCCGCTGTATTAGCCTATTCCTTGTATAAAGCCTATTGAACTGGCGTCATAGTGTAACTCAGTTTCATCTTTAGGATTATAGACAACTAATACCGGGGCTTCCGTTGTACCTCAAAGCATGGATGTACGTTCAAGTAAGGGAATAAAAATCAGATCAAAACGTTATGTGTTAAAAGTCGTTGAATCTCCTACAGATGTAAAATAATAATTTAATAAAAGTAATTAAATTATTTGAATGAAATATTATGTAGAAATCACATTCGTTTAATGAGATTTCATACGTACCAGCCTAATACGTTAATATTTTCACATGTTTGTAAAGATATATAATTAAATATAAATATGTACTTACACAGTTATACAAAAAAATATATACTGGGTTGGCAATGCCGATTTCAAATAAGAAGGAAAATTTCCTTAAACTGGTGAGGTATCCATAAATCGAGTTTCTTGACATAACCAAGCATTTTTAATTTTTTTTAGTGCATGTGTGCGATACATTGAGCTTCTCTGTAATATCACGTGTTGTGCTATGACGGTCTGAATCGATAATGGCCTTGATATGGGTTTCATTGACTTCGACTGGACGGCCAAATCGTTGAGCATTTTTCAATGAAAAATCACCAGAACGATATCTGGCAAATCAATTTCGACACTGCCTTTCTTTCAAGGCTTCATTTCCATATACGGCACATAACTTCTTTTGTGCTTGCGATGCGTTCTTGCCTTTTCGGAAGTAATACAATAAAATATGTCTGAAGTGCACGTCCTGTTCTTCCATTTTTAAATTGGGATAAAAACAAAACTAAAGCACTAACCGATATAATTTTTTCACTAACTACTTATTTACTAGTAGAAGTCCAAACAATAAGCAAAAAATATAGGTTAGATGCTTTGACCACGTTAACAAAACAAAAGAAAGTGTAAAGTCCATCTATTCACAAAATCGGCAATCACTTAGTTGCCAACCCAATATATATATACACATAAATCAAGAACTTCAATATAATAGACATGGTGTATAATATCGTTGTTTAATCAAGCTTGATTGACTCCTGATATTTGAACAGACTTTTTGCCAGCGTTACACTATCTATCAACGTCATTAATTCCTCACACGTCTGCCGTAACATCCCTTTGAGATTAGGTAGGGCTTGCCTATTCCCGCTGGCGACGTGTACAAGATATAGGCCAGCCGAATTGGCTCTAACCAAAGGATTAAGCCCGGGAAAGTGAAATTCATAGATAATCCTCCAGAGAAATAGAGTCAATTAAGTCTAAGAGGACCAACGAATATACATTGTAGGCTTCCCTCGGAATCCTTACAATCGCTTCCTCAAAAGCTGCCTCATCTTCCAAATATCCATATTAAAATTATCATAGCAGTATTGTTCCCTTTCTTTCGTCGCCTTTCATCCTGACAAATAATGAACGTGCAGCTTGCAAAGAGCGAGTCAGTAATTCGATCCTGAAACGAGATATAGGATTTGTGCATCCCTTAAATGGATTATGGAGGATGGATTCCAGAATCGAATCGAACCAGTCCATACATCTTGTTTATGTGATATCTATAAAACGGCAACACGAGTTATGACTGACATATACCCCAGAGATCGCGGGAAATTGTTTCCCGCGATGGGAAACGCTAAGAATTTCATTCATTGATAACCCGAGTCGAAATTTAACTTCTATTTTAAACCTTCAAAGTCAAGAAGTTCCAGTTTAAATCTTCAAATCCTATATGTAATACTGTTTTCGTTCCCCTAGATCTTACGCAGTTCTAGTAATAAAGATTACCTCTCTCTTTCTCTCTCTCTCAAACAATATTGTTTCTTTTATAAAATATACTCTAAGTATATTTTAGATGCTAATTATCTATCATTGCTTATAGCTAGTTAATACTCGATTCCTGTCAATAATTACTCATCACTATTTTTAAGAAAATGTTTAGTGATGGTTTAATGAAATTTTACAATAGAAACAATATTGTTTGATTATTACTACTTGTGTTAATAATAATTACTTAACCACTTAATATTTGATATTTAAGCCTGCTAAATACGTTGACTATAGTTTGATGAGGAATATTAAAGTTATTAGGTTTAAACATTTATTTTATTACAAAAGCTTGTGTAGTTATTTTTTTATTTACCAAATTTAATTATCTGCGCGTTAACAGGTTTATTTTTAAGAGTTTCCATCAATTTAAAAAAATTAAGTCGACAATAGTTTCTGACATTTGGTAAATAAAACAGTAATTGTATTAGTTTTTATAATTAAAACAATTTTGAATATTATTTAATACTTTTTTAGTTCTATTATCAAACTATAGTATAAATACTAGTATTTCCGTAGTAATATGAAAGAGAGGGCTTTTAGGCTCAAATCAGAGTCAACAAATTCCGATAAAAATAAGGACCTCGAGGCCAAGAGTAAAATTATATAAATTCCGTTTCAGGCCTCAACTTGTCTAAAGCGGACGTAAGTAGAACATCGAGGTCATAATAAGACTTTAATGCTTATGAAAAAATCTCTATCATACAATTTCACTTTAGACCTCCAAAACCTTGTGTACAACTAAGAGGTTTAAATCAGAATTAAAATTTCGACTCCGGGAACTCACCTTGTATCTGTGTATCGGACGCTCGAACGAGATATCTATCACGGTGCCCGTTCATATCTTTCATTAAAGTAAAACAGTCAGAGACATAATGAATTTTTCAGAGGCCTTTCAATTCTTTATTTGAAAAATTCAATTAACTTCCGTGTTTAAAACGCGAAACGTAATGTAAACGGAAAATCCATCTCGGCCTCCTGCGGCGTTGTCCTGCGTTAACAATATGCCTTTAAATGGGGTTTCCCGGTACAAAAGAGCGGCTCCATTGTCTTCGGTATTCAGAAAATTGTGTGGCTACCATCAGCGTAAACCTTTGTGTTACAAATTTTACGGATATTTGAATAGTAGAAATTCACATTACGTGCGGCTTCAGATTCTTATCCTTTCTCCTCTTTAAATATTTCAATAACAGTGCCGCGGCGTTTTAATCTACGATTCCATTATCTGCGCCGCGTTTCCCCAGTGATTAAGACTCTTAATTCGTTTACATTATCTGGAATTTATTTCGCGAAATGCCACGTCGCAAGTTTTTCCAAGAAAGGAGGGAAAGCGTAATCTTGAATATAAATTCCCCGGCGCAAAGGAAATTAAAAACAGATTGAGATAGTAAATTACTGCGGCGCACGTATCACAATTGTGGCATATGCTATCGCGGGTATTTATCTGCTGTTGTTTTATCATTCTTCGCAACTTTGTACAGCGTATTTTACACGCGGGGCCAAGATTAATGGCATTCGCGGCGACCTTCCCTTTTTTAAAATAAGAAGAGAGCAACGCGTTATCGTAAAAAGCAAAAGTGATCCGTATTATCGCGAGTCGAAATTATAAGGTCGGCCGAGCGTTAATTATTCATAAACAGCGGAGAGCTTCGTGGAAATTTCGCAACGATTTCATGCGCCGGCCGTTAATCTTCTTTCAAGATGCTAACAGCGGGTATTTCGTAAATCACTGATGAAGTAATTTACATAAGCCATAAGATAACGTTGAAAAAGACCTAATTGTTAGTCAAGAAGTTGTACTTCCAGGAAGTCTTAAGCTATTGCTGGACATTTTTATGGACCAATCTTCTGTCCGCTTTGAATAGATAAACAGTGGCTCACGAAGTGAACTACTATTTTTAATTTCGGACTAAACAATAGTATTTTCAGACCAATCTTTTATCCATTCTAAATAGATCACGAAAGTATTCGACNCGTAAGTAGAACATCGAGGTCATAATAAGACTTTAATGCTTATGAAAAAATCTCTATCATACAATTTCACTTTAGACCTCCAAAACCTTGTGTACAACTAAGAGGTTTAAATCAGAATTAAAATTTCGACTCCGGGAACTCACCTTGTATCTGTGTATCGGACGCTCGAACGAGATATCTATCACGGTGCCCGTTCATATCTTTCATTAAAGTAAAACAGTCAGAGACATAATGAATTTTTCAGAGGCCTTTCAATTCTTTATTTGAAAAATTCAATTAACTTCCGTGTTTAAAACGCGAAACGTAATGTAAACGGAAAATCCATCTCGGCCTCCTGCGGCGTTGTCCTGCGTTAACAATATGCCTTTAAATGGGGTTTCCCGGTACAAAAGAGCGGCTCCATTGTCTTCGGTATTCAGAAAATTGTGTGGCTACCATCAGCGTAAACCTTTGTGTTACAAATTTTACGGATATTTGAATAGTAGAAATTCACATTACGTGCGGCTTCAGATTCTTATCCTTTCTCCTCTTTAAATATTTCAATAACAGTGCCGCGGCGTTTTAATCTACGATTCCATTATCTGCGCCGCGTTTCCCCAGTGATTAAGACTCTTAATTCGTTTACATTATCTGGAATTTATTTCGCGAAATGCCACGTCGCAAGTTTTTCCAAGAAAGGAGGGAAAGCGTAATCTTGAATATAAATTCCCCGGCGCAAAGGAAATTAAAAACAGATTGAGATAGTAAATTACTGCGGCGCACGTATCACAATTGTGGCATATGCTATCGCGGGTATTTATCTGCTGTTGTTTTATCATTCTTCGCAACTTTGTACAGCGTATTTTACACGCGGGGCCAAGATTAATGGCATTCGCGGCGACCTTCCCTTTTTTAAAATAAGAAGAGAGCAACGCGTTATCGTAAAAAGCAAAAGTGATCCGTATTATCGCGAGTCGAAATTATAAGGTCGGCCGAGCGTTAATTATTCATAAACAGCGGAGAGCTTCGTGGAAATTTCGCAACGATTTCATGCGCCGGCCGTTAATCTTCTTTCAAGATGCTAACAGCGGGTATTTCGTAAATCACTGATGAAGTAATTTACATAAGCCATAAGATAACGTTGAAAAAGACCTAATTGTTAGTCAAGAAGTTGTACTTCCAAGAAGTCTTAAGCTATTGCTGGATATTTTTATGGACCAATCTTCTGTCCGCTTTGAATAGATAAACAGTGGCTCACGGAAGCATTCCAACACCTTCTGAAGTGAACTACTATTTTTAATTTCGGACTAAACAATAGTATTTTCAGACCAATCTTTTATCCATTCTAAATAGATCACGAAAGTATTCGATCGTCTTTTAAATCGGGATAACATTCTTAATATTAGACTATATAACACTATTTTCAGGCCAATCTTCTATCCAATCTAAATAGATAGACAGTGGCCGACATTCATAGTCAGGGCTTATTTTTGACTCCATCAGTGAATTTATTACGTTATCATTATGTAATACTTCATCGTTTTCTAAAGGATCTGTCTATATTCCTGAGGCTCCTAGCTTTAATTTGTGTTATGATTTATTAAAATCTGTGTAATTAAATTAAAAATGTAAAATTTCCTTTTCATGGCAACCAAAATAACAGATTTCAGAAATATTTAAAGAATTCGACTGAAATAGACTGCAAGGTAGCAAGCTTTTAATCTAAGTTAAGTTAGGATCCATTTGCATTGCAATTGAGTTTAAATACTGTTGAAAGTATATGAATTATTTGATTATGTCTTTTTTAATTGCGTCACTGTGTTCGTTAGAAATTTAATTCTGAAGCTTATAATTAGTCCAAAGTTCGAGATATTTGACTGTGAAATCACGGTATAAATATCGCACTGAC
>SMSR01010744.1:21241-37401 GCA_019453355.1 Ceratina japonica | reverse complement strand
AACGTTCGGGCCTTAATTAACGACTTAACTCTTATTAATTACTGCAGTACTTCTTGTTTCGATACATTGTTCGTCGGTTCCCAAGAAATTCGGTAAAAGTGACCGAATTAAAAAGAAAAAAATGTATGAATATTGTAATGTAATTAAAAGTGGAGAACGACAAGGTGCAATTGAAAGTGCGAGAGCGCGAGGTGGACGAGGCAACGGTGTCTGGTTGTTAACGCGGCTGATTAAATCATCGTTAAATGATTTCGCGTTCGGTTTGCAGGAAAGTGAGTATGTAAGTTAGTTACGTGAACGGGGGCGTTACGCGAGATGAGTTACGCGCGTCTCCCTCGTCTATTTTCTCTCCTTGCACTCTCCCAGTTCGGTGCCGATTCCACCTTCTTCGGCTCGTTTATTTTCGCGAGGCAACACTGTTTCAGTCGCTGAACGGAAGGTGCACGTACAGTACTACGTAAAAGTGTTCCCCACCTCATTTCCGCCATCAACGATTGTATTAAGAATTCCCTATTTTATTCAAGCCTCACTTACGCATTAGAAAACGTATAAAAATTAGACTAAACGAAGGACGAAGAAGATATTTCGATGTAATGAAATTAAATACATAAAACAATTATTAAACACTTCAGTCGGACGAATGTTCGTCAGCTTCAGGTTAAATACTTCTTAAAGTTTAACCGAACGGACAGCATCGTCGATCACTAAGAAATAAATGATAGCGGACACGCTGAAGCTTATTTAATAAAACAGGTTTTACCCGGGACGCTAAAATAACAAGACAGTTTTTTCGTACGGGGGCACGTGGCCCGAGACTTTTGCTTCGTACTGTAGGCGAACGGCGGAGAAAAATAAAAGGCGGCCGCCTCGGGAGCAGCGTTTCACGATACGTATACACCGGCTCATCGGCATCGACGAAGAAGAGGGTCGCGCCACGGACAGAGACGAAGAACCCGGGTTCGGTGGGAACCCGAGAAGCTGTTGCTGCCGCTCTCGCTCCTGTCGCTCCAGCAACGGCCACTGATCGCCCTCGAATCGTTTCGTTCCAAACTTCGCCGAAGGAATCTTCTCCTCGCTCAGTTTGCCACTCTTCCTCCTGCATACCGGGTGTTAACAATAAAAAAAAGACCTTAACAATTATCCGTACTGCGTATCCAACATATTTTCATCGAGAAAAATATGCATTATTTATTCTGAAGTTCGGAATCATTAATCGTAACATTCAGTCTATGTACAAATTTGTTGCAATATGTAAAATACATACCATTTTTTATATTATTGCATAATATTATTGGATGGAAGGTTAAATGTACAGATAAATATATAAAGGCATTGACTCGTTCTCCGGCCGTGCAAATAATGTTCTCCGGCGCAATTTAAATTACGCGAATGGTCCCGGAGTACATACATATGTAAGTTAGTCTCTATCGCGGCGAGCAAGAAGAGGGAACACGAATAGAATGCGGCGCGGGTACGTATACATGTTGCCTCGGGTGAACTCGCTGCCAGGGAGTGAAAGAAGAAGAGGCAACTCGAGAAGTCGAGTAAATCTGACCGGCGCGGCGCCCGAGAGAAGAGAACGCGAGGAGAGGAAGATCGAGGCGGAGATCGGACCGGAGAGAACGGGGAGCCGAGGAAATGTGAAAGGGAGGAAGAAATGCGCTTCTTTCAAGAAAGGCATTCCTTAATGGCGAGTAAAACAGAGACGGCGAAAGTAAAAGGTAGGGGGAGATGAAATTTTAATATAGGCGTGCGTGGCGGTCGCGTGGCGAACGTGGAACTGCGCGTGCGCTAGCGTCGCGGTCAATTTATTTTCCTCATCGACGTGCTTAAACGTGCAACTAGTAATTTCATACGGCGTGTAATTAAAGAAGTCGTAGAAATACGATCGCTTAGTAATGCATATGCGAACAGATCGGGTGTTGTTCCGTCAGGAAACGTGTAATAATTCACAACAGAAAGATAAACCGTGACTCGCTATATAATTTATTTTATTTGTTCACACCGTGAACCATCGACGCGCCGGAATTAACACGTGTTTCAGCATTAGAAAAAACGCGTCTGGCGTTTCCAAAACGCGGCGAGGATTATTATCGGTAAGGAACGTTTTCGGCGACGTGACGCGACGATGCGCGCAAGAAACGACGAGCGAAACGAAAGGGGAGCCTGTCGCGTCGAAGTTCCGACCCAGACACCGAAATATGTAAGAGGGACAGTGGCACGCGCAGGGGATTCTCTGAGATCGCAAAAAGATGCGGTGGAAGGAAACGCTACCGTACTCGGCGCTCGCCTCGAAAACGAGTCGTACTTACAGCGATTACAACGGTACCGAGAGTACTACTGCCTCTTGCACTTACTTAACGCCCAGTGAACTCGCTGGAACGCGGTGAAAACGAAGAAGAACCCGGCACGTGTCCGTGTAGCGTACGACGTGCTCGGTAAACTGTAAAGGTGTCTACCTGAGTTACTTTCTTATCATACGATTATTACGTATGATTGCATTTATTCATGAATGCATTCTGCATAATTTTTATAATGTCGATTAAATATTATACTATGTTCTAAGGTACTTGAATGGGGTGTGCAACAATGAAATGCAACGATGATGCAAACGTGTGATACGTGGATGTGCGAAGATTTTTTATTAAATTTAATAAATAAAATACATGAATATTGTTTCATGCATTTTATTATTAAATTTAATGAAAGATTTTATCAAACATTCATTGCGGAACACTAATTTTCATGAACGCTACATTAAATTTTCTTCAAAATGCAATAAATTTTCTTCAAAGTTCAATAAATTTTCTTGAAAATTCAATAAATTTTCTTCAAAGTTCATTAAATTTTCTTGAAAATTCATTAAATTTATGGTAAATTTGCACTGATATGTGTTTAATGTACAAGAAACATAATTTTAATGTATTATTTTTCATGAAAAGTGCATTCAATTTAATTATATTGTTAACAGTGTACCTGAATTATACTTTTTCATCATATGATTGCATGAATTTATTCTGTATAATTTTTATAATATCGATTAAATATTATACTATGTTTCTAAGGTACCTGAATGGAGTGTGCAACAATGAAATGCAACGATGATGCAAAGGTGTGATACAAGTGGATGTGCGAGGATTTTTTATTAAATCTAATAAATAAAATACATGAATATTGTTTCATGCATTTTATTATTAAATTTAATGAAAGATTTTATCAAACATTCATTGCGGAAAACTAATTTTCATGAACGCTACATTAAATTTTCTTCAAAATGCAATAAATTTTCTTCAAAGTTCAATAAATTTTCTTAAACATTCAATAAATTTTCTTCAAAGTTCATTAAATTTTCTTGAAAATTCATTAAATTTATAGTAAATTTGCATTGATATGTGTTTAATGTACAAGAAACATAATTTTAATGTATTATTTTTCATGAAAAGTGCATTCAATTTAATGATATTTTTAACAGTGTACCTGAATTATACTTTTTCATCATATGATTGCATGAATTTATTCTGTATAATTTTTATAATATCGATTAAATATTATACTATGTTTCTAAAGTAGCTGAATGGAGTGTGCAACAATGAAATGCAACGATGATGCAAAGGTGTGATACAAGTGGATGTGCGAGGATTTTTTATTAAATTTAATAAATAAAATGCATGAATATTGTTTCATGTATTTTATTATTAAATTTAATGAAAGATTTTATCAAACATTCATTGCGGAAAACTAATTTTCATGAACGCTACATTAAATTTTCTTCAAAATTCAATAAATTTTCTTCAAAATTCAATAAACTTTCTTGAAAATTCAATAAATTTTCTCAAAGTTCATTAAATTCTCTTGAAAATTCATTAAATTTATAGTAAATTTGCATTGATATGTGTTTAATGTACAAGAAACATAATTTTAATGTATTATTTTTCATGAAAAGTGCATTCAATTTAATTATATTTTTAACAGTGTACCTGAATTATACTTTTTTATTATATGATTGCATCAATTTATTCTGTATAATTTTTATAATATCGATTAAATATTATACTCTGTTTCTAAGGTACCTGAATGGAGTGTGCAACAATGAAATGCAACGATGATGCAAAGGTGTGATACAAGTGGATGTGCGAGGTACGGTGCCGTGCCGGGCGTCGACGATTCGTCACGCGTGCGTTCGTCTCGAAAGTGGCCGCGCGCCAATCGAAACGCGAAAAAAATCGTGCAAAAAATCTGGCCGAATTTTAAGCGTATGCGCGCGCGTGCCCGTGACTGATTGCAACCGAGTATGCGCTCCGGCCACAGGTGTCTTTTCAATGTAGTGGGCCAAAAGCATGGGAACTTTTGTAACGTTGCAGTGTTGCTTTTTTGACTTGTCACTTCTTCTCGCATCCCCTTCAGGTTCGAGTAAATTGAAAGTGTGATGAGTCGGGAATTGTGTTCCGAAGGCCGAAGAAGATGAAAGTGTGTTACATTTATTAACCTGCTCCATATTCTATACTGGACATTAATATTGCTCGTTTTAATCAATATCTTACGTAAAGGATGAGATATTAGATTTTTAAGATTTTAATATATAATTTTTTATTTTTTATTTATAGAATAAAATTGCTAAATTCTTTACTACTTATTTTTATTTATATCCCATCTATAACCCAAGCAGATACCTAAGGGATGAAATAGATATTAGATTTTTAGGATTTTAATATATAATTTTGTATTTTTCATTTATAATATAAAATTGCTCAATCCTTGCTACTTATTTTTATTTATATCCCATCTATAACCCAAGCAGATAACTAAGGGATGAGATAAATATTAGATTTTTAGGATTTTATTATATAATTTTGTACTTTTGATTTATAAAACAAAATTGCTCAATTCTTTGCTACTTATTTTTATTTATATCCTATCTATAACCCAAGCAGATAACTAAGGAATGAAATAGATATTAGATTTTTAGGATTTTAATATAATACATAATTTTGTATTTTTCATTTATAAAATAAAATTGCTCAATTTTTTGCTACTTATTTTTATTTATATCCCATCTATAACCCAAGCAGATAACTAACTGTACAACTGAAAAAACGACCTGTTTGGTCGAAAGTTTCTCAAGTGAAATATGGTAGGAAGTACGGAAAATTAATATGAAATAAAAAGCGCCCCTTTAAGCACATTAAATATTGGAGAACAAGAAACATAATTCCCATTTCGGGTCACGCAGGCCCGATTAATCGCGAGAGGCGAAGACGGTCTCCAGCATATACATCACACTGTTTTTACCCGACAAAGATTGCCGACTTTCACGAAAACGCGGCGAACTTACGAAAATTACCTCGAAACGTTTATAATGGTATCCGTTCCTTAACAGTTAACAAAGAGAAAAAGAGCCTATCTGAACCGACCTTTTAATTTTCGAGCTCACGATCCAATAGCACGCGTCTCGGAAGCCTCGTTACGGAATCACCGGTTACCAGACGTGCCAGGTATTGTTTATTTCCACAAACACGTGCAATAAAAACAGCAGCCGCAGGTTTTCTCATGGAAGCCCTGGAATGACCCCCAATTTTGGTCGGCACGTTCGTGTGCCACTAGACTTCATGTATTGTACGTACACACTTTTAGAATACAATCATGCGATGCAGAGTAAAATACTTGAAACGAGTGGAAGAAATGCGTTTTATCATTTACGCACTGAAACATGCATTCAGATATCGTTTGCCGGAAATGTAACATGGAACGAACTGATGACTTTTCGTCCCATAAAATGTTTGAACCGGATCGTTCCGTGTCCGAATGGATAATATAAATCGACCTGGAAGCGTGCGTGCACGCGCGCGTGCTCCTCTTCAATTCAACCATGTCCAGAGGCTTTCGCGTGCGATCATTACGCAGTTGAAAGTGTATTACACGTGAACAGGTAGATATCACGCTTAAAAAATGTTGCCGGGCAAAGCATGACGCTTGTAAATTCGAAATATGTTTACTGATCCGTGTAACATAAAGTCATGTACGGAGTATTCATAAGAGAAGGATGAGGGTTAATATTTTGACAATGATGATAAGACAATGGTCTAAGAAATGAATTATTTGATAGAATTGCTGTTTCGTAAATTTTAATACTATTTTATTTTATCAAATTGAATAGAAATCTAAGAAATGAATTATTTGATAGAATTGCTGTTTCGTAAATTTTAATACTATTTTATTTTATCAAATTGAATAGAAATCTAAGAAATGAATTATTTCATAGAATTGCTTTTTCGTAAATTTTAATACTACTTTTTTTATCAAATTGAACAGAAGTCTAAGAAATGAATTATTTCATAGAATTGCTCTTTAGTAATTTTAATACTACTTTATTTTATCAAATTGAACAGAAGTCTAAGAAATGAATTATTTCATGGAATTGCTCTTTCGTAATTTTAATACTTATTTTATCAAATTGAACAGAAGTCTAGAAAATGAATTATTTCATGGAATTGCTCTTTCGTAATTTTAATACTATTTTATTTGATCAAATTGAACAGAAGTCTAAGAAATGAATTATTTCATAGAATTGATCTTTCGTAATTTTAATACTTATTTTATCAAATTGAACAAAAGTCTAGAAAATGAATTATTTCATGGAATTGATTTTTCGTAATTTTAATACTTATTTTATCAAATTGAACAGAAGTCTAAGAAATGAATTATTTCATAGAATTGATCTTTCGTAATTTTAATACTTATTTTATCAAATTGAACAGAAGTCTAGAAAATGAATTATTTCATAGAATTGCTCTTTAGTAATTTTAATACTATTTTATTTTATCAAATTGAACAGAGCTAAATTGTAATTGAGTTTTCTAAATAAGAAATTCCTAGCCAGCTGAAAAGTTGTCAAGTTCGGGACGTGTTACAATCAGTACTTCACATGATCCTTTTTGTACAAAGTAAATATACACTTTACACGCAGCGCATGGCCTAAAGGGTTTCGCGTGAACATCTTAGTATGCGTTGCACGAATTGTCCTACGGTTACGTTTTTAATTCTCCCCCGTCCGTATTTGGCAAATCCACTTGGTTTTACTCTTTTTTGATTAACATCCCGGCCAATATTATCTCGCTCCTCGATTTTGCTTGTTTCGTGGATCGTATATCGCGCAGGCTCGTTAAACAGCAATTCGAGCCTCGATTCCCTGACAATACTCATCCCTTAATAACTCTCGGCCGCATGTAAATTTTTTGTGGAACCGTGTTGCTTTAATGAAAGGCTTCCTTTATTTAAGGCAATGAAACGTGACAATAAACAAAAGTACAGCGACGTCTGAGAACTATTAACAGAGCTTATACATACGTTCATAATTTCTGTGAATGAAACACTGTTCGTATTTTCAAATTTATATTACGACATCAAAGTTACATTTACATCAGAGTCTGAATACTCTGAAAATTAATACGACATATGTACGAGATTTATTTATCAGATCAATCAACTTATAGACAAATCCAGAGTTGTGCAAGTTACTAGCTCGCTGGAAGTTACAGGTTACGTATTTCAATTTCAATCGTCAAGAGATAGAAGTTGAAATTTTTAATCGTCCCTCGAAGTTAACAGCTATTTTTCTTAGCTGTGTAAACCTCGCGCTGTGATTACAGCTACAGTTTACCGGGCCGATTATTCAAAGTTACAAATTATAATTGAAGCTAAGTAGTTGTACCTTTAGAAGTTAGAAGTTGAAATTTTTAGTCAATTATGCTCAACTCTGACAAATACATATTTTAAGTCTAATACATTCCTTACAATCTTATTATTATTGAATCTTATAATTACATTTTAAGGAATTATACTGTGTCCCAAAATAAAAATATCTTGACCGCCCAATACAAATGATTCGAAAGAAACACGAAGAGAGCTAGTAGGTTGTGCATTATAAAACGGACAAATCGCATCCGGTCGAAAATAACCGATAACATCCAGTCAGCTGTTAATTGGTTCTCCGGTAATTATGATACGTCCCGTGTCGCCGGCACGCGTGTTCGTGTGTTCGGGCACGCGCGTCTACGCAGTCCACGGATGATCCTGCCACGGCGTGGCAGGACTCGGATCGGAAAGGGAGAACAAGAAGAAAAGAAAGGGAACTGTTCCTTCCAGCAGCGAGACCACCTTGAGCATTCTCTCTCTCTTATATTAATAATTGCGCCGCCGAAACCTGTCCGGTACGTACTCTCGCACATCTCCGAGTACGCCGAGGCAACTGGGCTCTCCGCTGCTCGTTGCTGCCTCGTCCCAGGTATTCGTAATTGTCGAGGAGCCTCACCCCGAGGATCCACGCGCTGTACTCGCCACGGTTTTACCCACGAAATTCATTCCCGGCTCTTCGAACGAAAATCGACCACGTGCTTTTTCTAGAAAACACGTGCTAATCAGAAAAATTAGGCTTGAATAAATTCCCAGTAAGCACGAAATCATTGCCACGAGGTTACTATAACGTTTTTCAATAACATGGTAATATTATAAAGTATGTAGTTTTTAATGTTGCGTGCAACTTCATTATGAAGTAACATTATTAAGTAATATTTTAAAAATATTTATAAAACATTATGTCGTAACGTTTATATAATTTACATAAAATCAATATTTTAAAAGGTTGATCTAACATTTCTTGTTTACTGGGTTAAATCCTCAGGTTTACTCGTTTTGGTCTATTAAAATATGGCTTTTAATTAGATTTTTCATTGGATATTAAATTTATGGAGTTTGTTTAATATGGGGTCTCGTGCAATACGAATTCTTCATTCAATTTGATTCTTTATCAAAATTCATGGTCCCTCTTAATTGTTAAGTATTATCTTCTCAATTATCAGCAGTAGTACTTCACTTTCTTTTTCATTTTCTTGTGCGAGGCTCGTTAAATCATCAACTTTTGGTAAACGCGAAATCATCAAGATTGACAAAGCGGTTAAAAAACAGAGCTTCAATTATAATATAATGACAGTAATAATACTGATCTCATCAAAGATATTTTAACATAAAACTTCGTTAAACGTTACTTTAAATCTAAATTATAAAATGTTATACTTTTTTCAGCAAGACAGGAGTTAACGTGAATTTTCGAACTGGAGATATAATGCAAATCCTGCAATTCCAAATTGCTTAGTATATTTATGTTCATGCTGATTCTACACAAACCATGCAAACGTTTACATTCCATACTTTTTATCCAAGTGGTTTTCCATCGACTTCTCTGGGAAACTTCGAAGAACTTCAGCGATTTACAAGATTTTTACATATTCTCCCATCCTTGAAACAGTTAAATGCTCGCGAAGTGATAAGCGTAATAAGGATGCGGTTTGAAAATATTGGTTGAATAAAATTTCGTGGACACGCTGCACTGGATGTTGTTCAGCGTCGCGTTCATTGAAGGACGATGACGTTCGACCCGTAACTTATGCCTCGTGACGGGCATAACTTCGTTTTACGGTATTTTAATGCGACGTCGAAACAAATCTGGAGGATGTAAACCAACTTCCGAGGAACTGTTAGAGATACATTGTGCGTTTCTCATATCACGGCGAACCGCGTCGACGATGATTTGCGATGATCGTCCAAATCCTTTTTTTACCCGTGGCAAACGTGGTGCAATTGANTAAACCAACTTCCGAGGAACTGTTAGAGATACATTGTGCGTTTCTCATATTACGGCGAACCGCGTCGACGATGATTTGCGATGATCGTCGAAATCCTTTTTTTACCCGTGGTAAACGTGATGCAATTGGAAATGAAAGAAGCACAAACAGATACGTATTGTATATTATAAATCTCCCATATAAAAGTTTATATTTTTACGTACAAATATGTTTAATAATTTGTATCATAATTCCGCTTCTGGCACTTGGTAAATGTGCTTGACACTTGCTGAGCCATTGAAAACCATGAAAATCGAAGTACACAATGTTTCATGCAAATGAACACAAATTCCTGAATAATTCTGTAATTATACTGGTTCACTTTATAAACGCAGAGTTATATCGATATTTAATTAAACGACAGATGAAATCGGCAAAGACAACGATGTTAATTATAATTAGTCAGTGGTACGAGCTTCAGATCGTAACATTTCAATGGATAATGGTATTATCATTCGCAGCTTCACGATTGGTACGAACAGTATCGTGAATCGATAATCTGAAGCCGAAGGGATGATCGTGTACCGACGCATTCGAACATAATTGCTACACTGATGAGTTTATACCATTGATACGATGACTCGCGCAATCTGAATAATACAGATATCATTTCTCGATTAAATGTAGCCTGCTGTTCATAACATCCATTATTGTTCTCCCCACTGCAGTAATTTGTTTGCTCATCTCGTCTTTCATTAATCTTCCCACTGCGTTTCATCAGTATCACTCGATGAAATTCTGATTCATACGCAACGCGTTCATGTTACTCATCACATCAATATTATATTAAATTATTTTAATTAAGTGCGATAATTTAAAATAATCATAATAACTAGATATTATTGGACAATGCCATAAAATTAAGGCAAGGTATGTTCATTGCTATTAATCATCGAGATAATGATTTTTTGAAGAAAGAGGGGCGAGCGACTATTTCGATAAATCTCGATGAAATTCTGATTCATACGCAACGCGTTCATGTTACGCATCACATCAATATTATATTAAATTATTTTAATTAAATGCGATAATTTAAAATAATCGGAATAACTAGATATTATTGGACAATGCCATAAAATTAAGGCAAGGTATGTTCATTGCTATTAATCATCGAGATAATGATTTTTTGAAGAAAGAGGGGCGAGCGACTATTTCGATAAATCTCGATGAAATTCTGATTCATACGCAACGCGTTCATATCATGCATCACATCTATATCATATTAAATTATTTTAATTAAATGCGATAATTTAAAATAATCAGAATAACTAGATATTATTGGACAATGCCATAAAATTAAGGTAAGGTATGTTCATTGCTATTAATCATCGAGATAATGATTTTTTGAAGAAAGAGGGGCGAGCGACTATTTCGATAAATCTCGATGAAATTTTGATTCATACGCAACGCGTTCATGTTATGCATCACATCAATATTATATTAAATTATTTTAATTAAGTGCAATAATTTAAAATAATCGGAATAACTAGATATTATTGGACAATGCCATAAAATTAAGGTAAGGTATGTTCATTGCTATTAATCATCGAGATAATGATTTTTTGAAGAAAGAGGGGCGAGCGACTATTTCGATAAATCTCGATGAAATTCTGATTCATACGCAACGCATTCATGTTACNAAATTCTGATTCATACGCAAAGCGTTCATGTTATGCATCACATCAATATTATATTAAATTATTTTAATTAAGTGCGATATTTTAAAATAATCAGAATAACTAGATATTATTGGACAATGCTATAAAATCAAAGTATGGTATGTTCGTCGCTATTAATCATCGAGATAATGATTTTTTTTAAGAAATAGGGGCCAGCGGCTATTTCGATAAATCTCGATGTCATTGTAAGGAGGAGGGCGTGATTTCGGCAAAGTGGCCGGTAGAATGGCTGGAACGATGGGCATTGAACGCGCGGCGGTGAATAGAAATAGCGGGACACACCGCAGAGGGCACGATCCATAATTCCGCGAGGCTCGAGCCATCATTCTCATTTTTCCACCGCAAAACTCGGCCCCGGCTTTTATTTTTCACGGCTTCCTGGCTTGGGCCGTCCACCCCGGCCCCCGACTCCGGAGGGTGTGACAAAGAGTCGCTGTCGAACGAAGAGAATGAACCGGGTGAATGGCGACGCGGCGGTCAATGCCGAGGCGTGAGACCCCGGGATACCGTGCCGCGAATTGTCCTCCAGAGAAAACGAAGCTACGCGACGCGACGGACTGAGACTGTGAATGGGGAAGAATGGGCTCCAAACGAGGCAAAGTTAGTCGACCTTTAGGGGTACCTGCCTGCGAGGAGAGACTCTGCCTCCGTTGAAAACGTTACCGCCCTTCGCCGGCTCGTCGCTGCGATAATATTTTCCTACGGACCTATGAAAACTCGATACGGATGGACCCCCCGATCTCGTTTTCCGTCCCCCTATTCAACGATGGATTAACAGTCGCTAAGCCCCGGCACCGATCTGGTACTCTCTTATCTGCGACCATCCAAACGCTTCGGGTAATTCCGTGAAAATAAATATTTTTCGCCAGCTAATTCTGTTAGGAGCGCTCGAGTATACTTGAACAGGGGATCACTTGAAGTTTCTTTAATGGGTACAAAGAAACGGATTCAGGGAAGAAGATGAATCGTGAGATAAAATATTATTTTAAGAAAATTGTAATAAGTTTCAAAGTGTGCAAAATATGCAAGCATAATTTATATTAACTAACTTTAACGCTGCTTTACAGCTTGAAATTGATGCTGCGAAAGAATGTACTGCCGAAAATTCTGGTAGCGTCCCGATGCGTGTTTACGAACGATAAACGGATTGGCCTAAAGAAAATCAAAGACCTGAAGAAAAGGATAAAACATAATCTGGTCGGTCGCGATAGGAGCTTCCCAATTCTTATGGACTCTGCTGTTTTCTTCGATCCACGTATAACCTTTTTAAGCTCGGTTTCCGAACTCCTCCGGTCGTGTATATTTAGGCTAGCATTAGCCCTTCGCCGACTTCTACGCGGGTGCTTATTAGCCCCGTTCCGAGCATATTGCCTCCTAAATGCAACCAACGACTCCAGCCCCTGCGTTTTACCATAACCGACCCTTCGTCTCTCTCTATTCTTTTTCTCGACGCCTCCAACAGTTTCGGAAGCATGACTAATTTTTCTAAATCGTAGACTGACCGAAGGGAAATGATTATGGTTCCGGTTGGTCATATTAATTGTTTTCCAAAGATTCTTGATACCTGGCATACCGTTCATTGTATAAAATTTACATTTTTTTATAATCGACTGAAGAATCAACGAAGCTTTTACAGTCATAGTTTAAATATATTCAATTTGATTTTATATTAATTTAATTATCACTCTTAATTTTTACTTTTTTAATTGATTTAAAAATATTATATGGACTATTTTTTAAAAAGGTAAATGCATTACTGAGTGACAGTATATTTTGCTAAATTCAAATTCGTTAAAAATATTATATGTATCATTCTCAACTCATTCAAAAATATTATATGAATTTTGTTTTAAAAAGTAAATGCATTACTGAGTGAGAGAATATTTTGCTTAATTCAAACTCGTTAAAAATATTATATGTATTATTCTCAACTCATTCAAAAATATTATATGAATTTTGTTTTAAAAGTAAATGCATTACTGAGTGACAGAATATTTTGCTAAATACAAATTCGTTAAAAATATTATATGTATCATTCTCAACTCATTTAAAAATATTATATGTACTTTTTTTTAATGAGTAAATGCATTACTGAGTGACGGAATATTTTGCTTAATTCAAATTCGTTAAAAATATTATATGTATCATTCTCAACTCATTTAAAAATATTATATATACTTTTCTTTAAAAAATAAATGCATCACTGAGTCACAGAATATTTTGCTAAATTCAAACTCGTTAAAAATATTATTATATGTATCATTCTCAGCTCATATAAAAATATTATATGTACTATTTTTTAAAAAGTAAATGTATTACTGAGTGACAGAATATTTTGCTAAATTCAAATTCGTTAAAAATATTATATGTATCATTCTCAACTCATTTAAAAATATTATATGTACTTTTTTTTTAAATAAATGCATTACTGAGTGACAGAATACTTTGCTAAATTCAAACTCGTTCAACTTGTGCCAGCGTCGAGCACGAAGAGAGATACTGCCTAGACACTTTCAGTGAGTACACATTACGTCACGCGAGTACAATCGGCCTCCAGTCAAGCTGAATCGCGTTGCAATCGTAAAAAGCTGGCTAGCTAGGCAAATATTTAGAGTCACTTCCTGCCTTGGGACTTTCTCACAGGGGATTCCGCCACGTACATTACTCGTGTGCATGTAGACGTAGGAAAATAATCTTGAAGAGGATCAGCTCAGAGTAAATCGTTTTTATGGAAGATCCGTAAAAAAAAGAATGAAATTCGATCATCTTCGCCTCCATACTTTCACCACTCTCTCACTTATTAATTATAATTATAAGAAGTAGTTATTACTCTTTATTAAATAAAATATGTAATAAACATATCTTGATCACTCGGTCAGATTTATTAACTGTGAACTTACTACATTTTTTGGTGCTAACTGTTTTTTATATAATAATGTGAGGCTCGTTATCGAGAAGCAATTTGGAATTGTTTGCCTGAGTGGGAAGTCACAGTGCTTTTGATTTGGAACGTCTTGGATTCATTTTTTTCTCACCGTTGTTTAATGTATCCAGTTTTTGCGACCTCCCAGGAGGGAACCCAGGTGGTCCGCGCGTATCCCGAGGTTGACTTTCTTCCATCCGGTGCGGTGGCGCAGTGATACGTCGCTTTCGTATCGGCAAAAATGATAATCGAGATCGAGCGGCCGATAAGACGGGGAAAAAAAAGGAGGGCAACGATGAGAAGACGTCGCTCTCGGAGAAGCTAGAAGCTCTTCTCTTTCCCGTTGCGCGCACGGCGAACGATTAGAAAGTAATTAACGCCTGCATCGATCGTGGATCGTTTTTTTCAAATTGGGGGCCCCCTACAGCCGCGACTCATGTTCCACCGGATACTCGATCCCTCAACCGAGCGGCCGATCATCCTATTGTCTTCGCTCCGAATCGCTTTCTCATCATCCGTGCCACTAAACGAATCTCGTTAATAATTCTGACGTGTCTGTTGCGCGGAAGAAATATGATTCGCTTATGGGAACGGTAGAAGGAATTGCTTTTAGTAGCTTGATACGACGTTATTTACTTTTCGAAGATGTTGATCCAAGATTAATTCATTTGTTCGATTCTTATTTGTGGAATTCTTACTACGCATGAACGTTAATCGACTCTAACGTCGACAATGAAGCTCGACCCAAGCCGCTAATTTGCGTTCCATTACACTGTCATTAGAGCAATAAACTGTAACGAAATGTTAAACTCGGCCTGAAAATCTCCTAATGTTATATTTAGCCTCGCGTCTACGATCGAAATTAAGTCGTTGCATGTCGATAGGGTAATTACAAACCAGTTTACACCCGATGGTTGATAACTAATAACAGTGAGAGGAAGTTCGACAAAAGGTAGAAGCAAAAGACACGTTTGCACTATCCTATCATTATGCCAAGGATAAACTGTTCTAAATTTAACAATCCCATTTCTTAGAAACGTTTGTAGTCATTGAAGTTATTTAAAATTATTACCGTGTGATACTAATTACACGGTAATATCATCTTTGCATAATCGGATAAAAAATAGGAAGAATGGTATGACTCGTTGAGTTTTATTACATGAATAAATATCTGTTTCTTAAAAAATCGGCTGAGATCGGCTGGAAACGTTTGTAGGCATTGAAGCGATTCAAAATTATTACCGTGTGATACTAATTAGATGTAATATCGTCTTCTCATAATCGGATAAAAAATAGAAAGAATGGTATGACTCGAGTTTCATTGCATGAATATATCTTTTTCTTAAAAAATCGGCTGGGTCTTTTTTGGGACCAGACACGATTCGTTAGGTAGACTACATTGTACTAATTAGATGTAATATCATGTTCTCATAATCGGACAAAAAATAGAAAGAATGGTATGACTCGAGTTTCATTGCGTGAATATATCTTTTTCTTAAAAAATCGGCTGGGTCTTTCTTGAGACCAGATACGATTTGTTAGGTAGACTACATTGTAGTAATTAGATGTAATATCATGTTCTCATAATTGGATAAAAAGTAGGAAGAATGGTATGACTCGAGTTTTATTGCATGAATATATCTTTTTCTTAAAAAATCGGCTGGGTCTTTCTTGGGACAAGATACGATTCGTCAGGTAGACTACATTGTAGTAATTAGATGTAATATCGTTTTCTCATAGTCGGATAAAAAATGGGAAGAATGGTATGACTCGAGTTTTATTGCATGAATATACCTTTTTCTTAAAAAATCGGCTGGGTCTTTCTTGGGACCAGATACGATTCGTTAGGTAGACTACATTGTAGTAATTAGATGTAATATC
>SMSR01010735.1:0-32159 GCA_019453355.1 Ceratina japonica | reverse complement strand
TTCCAAGAAATTCATTTCTTTTCTCGAGCACCCGGCCGGACAATAACTTCGTCTCTTCTTCCACTCCTACCGAATCTGAAGTGATTAAATCTACGAGCACTTGTTTAGAGAGTGGTCTCTCTTTTTCGGTTTCTCTTCTGAATTGCAGTCGATCGAGACGAGGAGTGCAATTCTACCGCTCGTCACTCTGTTTCTACGTACTCTGCGCACGTTCCGAGAATTCGAATTCGAATGTACGGGAGATTTCCCGATGTTTATTTATTTCGCGACAGCTCGCTGGACAAACACGCGTCACACCGTTTTTTATATCTTATCACCGTATATAACGCGATTTTAAAAAATAAGGTCGAGCATTGGTCCGAAACCTTTTGATCGTTAGTCTCGAAACGACGGCAGTCCTGCGTCCTTCGAATTATTCGCGATCTACAAATTTTACTGTACCCTTTTTTCCCGTGGAAACGGGAAATGGCAGGTGACGGTCGTAGGAAAAGCTGAGAGTAGACGAGCGCGAGTAACCGCGACGGTTGATTTGTTCGCAGACTCCGGGTCCGAAAGTGGATCGCACAAAGCTGGCGTGGGTGGTACTCGAGGATCGGGCGGTCATAAAAGCGGCGGCGGTTCCGACGGGAAACCGACCAGGGTTCGCACCGTTCTCAACGAGAAGCAGCTGCACACGTTGAGGACGTGCTACGCGGCGAACCCGCGGCCCGACGCGTTGATGAAGGAACAATTGGTCGAGATGACTGGGCTCAGTCCGCGAGTGATCAGGGTATGGTTCCAGAACAAACGGTGCAAGGACAAGAAGAAGACCATCGCTATGAAACAACAGATGCAGGAGAAGGTGAGCAGCCACGCCGTCTCTCACCGTTTTAATTGAAGAGAATAAAAACCGTTTCTGCCAAAATCGCGTCTCGATAAAACGATAATTTTGTAAGACAGAGTGAGAGGAAACGCCTTGTTCTACGTGTCTCTTCAATTAATACGTGAACGTGGAGTAATTTGACGATCGTCCAATTTGGTATTAGAGTATGAATTGTATTGTGCAGGAAGGACGTAAATTGGGCTTTGGAGGGATGCACGGTATACCTATGGTAGCCAGTAGTCCTGTCAGACACGAGAGTTCCATAGGGATGACACCGCTCGAGGTGCAAGCTTATCAACCACCGTGGAAAGCCCTATCGGACTTTGCCCTGCACACCGATTTGGACAGGCTAGATCCCAACACGCCTTCTTTTCATCATCTAGTGTCGCAGGTAAATTTCAACTGTTCTTTGTAGTAAAAGAACACTTTTCCAACGATCACACTGCTCTCGAACTCTCATTTATCCTCTCCCACAACACGTGGAGTCCCAACGGCTCGCGGCAGCCGCCTGCGAATCGCTCCACGCGAAACACGAGGACACGTGCCCTCGCATTCCCACATTTCATCGTCGATAATTGTGTAGGTCATTGATAAGAGAATAGTTGAATGTCGAATTGCAGATGCACGGGTACGATCTTCACAGCGGGCCACCGCAGTTGCCGCCGCCGGGTATGCTCGGGGGCCCGATGAACGACGGGGGAGGCGGCGGTGGTGGCGGGCCGCTGCCACCGCCCGGGCCCCACCATCCGAGCGGAGGCGGCTCGGACATGGGCCAGCACCCCGACAGCACGGATAGCTATGTAACTTACTTAGAAAGTGACAGTGACTCCCTTCACCACGATACAGGAAGTCCATAGTGTTGTGCAGTGTGGCCAGAACGAAAGTGTCCGCTTTCTTCGTGGTCCTCTTTCAATAAGTGCTTGAAGAGAATCGTAGTCTGCGAGGACAAGTAGAGCGGTCGGTAGACCGGGACTCGAGAACGCGACCCGATCAATTGTAGCCTTCGTTTCCCCCTTTTACCCTCGCGCGGTCGACTCGCTCCTTCGGAGAAACGCGACACAAAGTGAAATTCACTCGGGGATTTCATTTACCACGGCGGCGCGTCATTTCTATTGAACTCGGTGTTGTGATAAAATAATTTTCGCGTCAATCGTTAATTGAACTTCCTGATAAATTGAATGTTAGAGTTAATTGACGGAGAAGTGCACGTTACGACGGAGGTGTACTATAAGTTTCTTAGTTTCCGAAAAATATATTTGAGAATACGTTTGACGGATCTTATATGAAAGGAAGATTTGGAAGAGTACAGTTGGGAATGTATTCGGACAAATTGCGAATACCGTACGATTTGCAGAAACACGAGCTTAAGTCGGCGAAGGATCAGAGATTCGAATATATAGTTCTCGTTCTAAACGGTCAGGAATTATTGTATAATTTACGAGAAGGACGTAGTTACGTGCAATCGTATTTCGGAGCGAACGAGCGAAACGAATAATTGTTCAATTTGATTTGTATCATTTTGTTCGGTGGTATAGGCGTTGTGCTCGATGTTTCGCGGTTAAACGTTTTTATTGTGGACTGCTGCGAAGAATCCGTTCGTGAAAAATCTCAGGTAGAATACGTATAATGATTTATGGATGACGACCGACGTACGTCGCTCTAATTAATTGATCGTCGAGGGAATAGTATAAATTATATTTAAGCGAAACAAACGAGAAGGAATGAGAAACTACTGCGCCGATATTTTTAAAACGACTACAATAAATTCTGCGATTGAATCAATTACAGAGTATTTAAAAATTGAGGTACGACCCGACCGAAAATTGTACTTCGCGAGACACGTAGGAATTACGTGCATAGTAATTTAGTTGACGATTGAAACGAATTAATTTACAGTTCGTACGAAGCTCGCCCTTGTGCACTGAAATTGTGAATCGACAGCGTTGTGATCGAAGGACTCTCAAATAAATACGAGGACGATAGGCATTAAATGACTTTGACCGAATAGAGAGTTATTTAATTATTTAATAAATTAGTAGAACCGTTAATTCGTTCGTGATTTAAGCAATTTCAGTGTACCCTCGCGGGTGAAGGGGTGCAATAAACATAGAAACGTTCTATTAGGTCGACGCAGTCGTACGAGTTCATTAAAAAGAATTGACGAAAATTCGAGGAATAACAAATGCAGTTTCTCTGCTTTCGGCGATTTCCCTTAATCAATTGGAATCATCGACGGAGTTGGTCACGTTTAAGCGTCTGCTCAAACGTAAAACCGAATTAAAATGATTTAGGCTTGCGAGGAGGAAATGCGACGATTGATCCTTCGTTTCTTGTTATCGTTTCCGGTCACGGCGCGAGTGAAATGGAAGAATTGCATTTAAACGCGTCCAACTCTGACTGTCCCATTTCGCGAACAAAAAGAATTCCGAATCAATCACTCGACGCTATATAAGTATAATCGTGTCCGCCGATCCGAGTCGTCGATCGTCGCCGAGGCGCGGTTAGCCCGTGAAGCGTATGGAGAATTTGAGGGACAGAGGCGAATGTAAGTGCCCCCGACGATAGTACGTTTTACCTTCCGGTCAGAAACGATCAATTGTAAACGCAGGTAATGTACATTCGATGAATACCAAAGCGTATGCTTCATACGAACGGACGGGAACGCGTTGATTGTGAATTGTAAATAATAATTCTCCCGCGTAAAACCATTTCCTACTCCCAAGCCCCCCTCGTTGTCGCTAAATTAGTCGTTCGTTTTAGTGGTGATTCGTTTAGGTGTTTGTATAGAGAATCGTTCCACCACCGCTCCCTGTCTAAAACGTAACATGGCTCGGAAGGGAGAGCACCGTATAAACCTAACGTTTTTCGTAATCTATTCGAATCGTCTTCGGATTTGTATAATATTTCTATACCGGCGCACACGTAAATAAACTGTCCAATTAAACCATCTATCTGTCGATTAATTAGCACCTCGGCCGTTTTCAAACTTCCACTTTGCACCTACTTCGATTCTCACTTTGTTCGATCACGCATCCCCTTTGTAGAGGATCACCTTATTGATTGGGGCTCGAGCCGTTTAAACCAGGTCTGATCGACTCTAGGAAATCGCATTTAAATCTCAACCACCAGCCCGAAGTATTTAAAGACCGTGAGGAGAGAGCGTTTTCGTTAGGACGATAAATAATTCATTGTAATGTTTTATTTCGTCGATTGGAAAGTTATAATTAACTGTGTTGCCAAAAGTATTATAATAAACTTTGTTCAAGCTAATTATACAATACAAATGACACATCAATTATCCTTCATAAATATGTTCACTGTATATATATATATTAGGTATTTATTGAAAAAGAAACATGTGATCCATCATATCTAATTTTAATTAAATTAATTCAACGTTTGTTAAAGTATTATTTAATAAAGTGTACCTGAAAATGAAGAAGACAAACGTGTTTATACTTTAGAAGTAGAGGTCGAAATTTCAAAGAAATCGAGGCTCATAGTAAAATAGAATTGTACAGATTTGTGTGATAGACGTTCGTCGACGTTAGACGGAAAATACGTGATGTCAAAAATGAACAATCAAACTGAACTAATTGATTCGTATATACGTACGTCTCGAGCTGTCATATATGCGAAATTATATACATGTACACGTAGAAAAAACGTAGCTATTCACACGTAGAAAAGATTATTACGAACCTTAAATTTTATTATCAATAACGCCGTTTCCTACCGTTACGAAAAATAAATGCAACAACTGTATCCGTAAACGAGATACAATCCGCGGCAATCGAGTTTCAAGCCTGTTGAGCAGATGTACAAGTAAGACAGTGTATAAAAAGTTACAGCAACGCTTTCAACTTTCTTATTTAAAGTCCTAAAACTTTCGCGCTCCGTGATTAATATTACATAGAAAACTTACGAGCATGTACCAACGGATCCAGTTCCTCAAACGTTGAACGCGCGTATAGACGGGGTATTTGCCCTTCGTCTGTAAGAAAATTGGATTGACTTCTCTTGTGTCTGACAACTGGAGCTGCAACTTTTGACTGAAATGATATTCGCTTGTCTCGAGAGTTTTCAAGTATTTGGCAAAAAACGACAAAACAGTTTATTGCAAAATACTCGTTAATTGTTCACGCTGGGAAAAAATGTTTCAGATAAAAGTTCTGGTTGTAGTTGTCAGCTGTAAATAAGGTTCTACGCAATTTTTCTGTAGGTCCAATGGTTCAGGAGTGTTTGAGAGAAAACGAGAATTTCAATAAGTATTAGGGGATACCCTTGACAAAATCTTCAAAAATAAAATCTTTTTTCTCAAAATTGAAATGAAAGTTGACGTGTTCGACGCTTAAGAAGCCGTCGCCAGTGGCACATGCCGTAAGATATAAAATCACGCGAGTCCCTCGAACCGCGACAACTTTTAAGTACTGGCTAAACATACACGTTAATTGGTTAATTATATCTTACACGTACAACAATATAACATATACTAAATACATATAAATATTAAATATTTCACATGTCTCTATATATATATATATATATATATATATATATATATATATATATAATATATGCAACATGAATCGTGTGTATATATAATATGTATGTATATATAATATCATCTAGTCTAACATTAAATAATAGAAACAATGTTGTACATTCATGTAATAATAAGCGTACAGAATGAGTGAGCATACAAATATGTATAGGAATGTATATTGCACGAAAGATGTGAGAACAAATATTGTTCGGTGTCAGCTTCGATAAGAAAAAGAACAGTTCTTACGGCATGCTCTCCAAACAACTTTTGATATGCTGCCAAGCTTGCAGCCCCTGGAATCATTAATTAACTCAGAATACTATTCAATTCAATATGGAATATCAATTCGATCGACGATACTCTACCTTCTTCGCAAGCTTAAATTGTAAGATGCAATAGGCTGCAAACACTTCCTTCAAGTCCACCACTTTCTGATGCTGAAATCTTTCTATGTCCATCATTGCTTTAATAGAGAAAGACCTGAAAATATCACAGACATTATAAGAATGTCTCTAAAATTAAAAGTATCTTTTATTTTGTTAAGTTAAAGTCGTACTTTAAATCCTCGTCCACTCTTTTGACAGTTTCTTCGTGTTGCGCAATTCGCTGTTCGAGTTGCAGCATTTTCAATTCGCGGACCTCTTCCGTGTCCACGGAAACGAATAACCGCGAAATCAAACCGGATTTACCTAAAGCATAGCCATTGAATGAAAGATACATTTATAATACTTGGACAATTGTACCTTGTAGGACTTTTTCTTTTTGCTCGAGGGCAGAGGTGAGGACGTCGCGGGACTCGTCTTGGGCCAATTGCAAAGCCTCTCTTCGTCTGACGACGGCTTGAAGCGCGGAGGCACCGAACAACCATTCCTTCAGTTGATCCGCTATCAATTCTTCCTCTTCGAGCGTCGTGTCTATCGTCGCTGCCAACGAATCCATATAGTGACCCGATTTCTAAGAAAACAGGCTGTAATGCAGTCCGGTTTGCAATATAACACACTTAGGACGTGCTACATCTCGCTAAGAACTGCTTTAAAGACAAATACCTGCAGGCCATCACCCATTTCCCTCTCTATGGCACTCCACTCGCTGAACACGCGACCATAATTCGCGTGCAATTTATACAAACTGTGTTGCTTCTCGACGAGCCGAGCACGCACTCGAAGAAGATTGCACAAATTATTCTGTAACGTGAAACCATTTTTTAAAACTGATCCTACAGCTACTCGATCACGTACAGACGTACCTGAAGCTCAATTCCATAATTTTTAATTGTTTCGAATCGTTTGTCCGGCTTCCTGAGTCGCACGGCTACGCTCAGTGCTTTTAATTTTGATTCTACCGATTGCAAATAACCTGTCGTAGAAATATTAAAACTTGTATTATTTTTAGTCAATAGAATAATTGAGAAATAAATATATTTCAATGATTTACCAGTCTCTTTAATGCTTTCCCTCCAGCCGTCCTTTTGCTGAAGAAATCCCATGAAGTGCACGTCACGGGACAGGATGGGGTGCGAGGCCACCCTCAATAGAAAGTTCTTACAAACAAATTTGTTGTCAAATTCAGGTAAACGATCTTTAAAAAAACGTAATAATTAAATAAGTACCTCGAGACCGACTCTGCGCCTGTCGACGAAATCTGGGTCGAACGTGTCAGTGGTAACTTTTTGCCAAGCGTATAAAACCTTCTTTTCTGGCAACGGAGGCAGTACGATGTATGGATAAGATACTTCTAGGTAAGCTCGAAGCAGTTCAAACTCGGTGTATCTGCGCCAGAGAGAACTCACTTGGGTGAGGGCACCTTTGAAATCTGGATCAGTAACTCTGCAACAATATTTAACGTACATAAACAACATGTTCCTCTTGGTTTTACGACGGAGAAAGATTTCGGTTTACTCACTTAGTCTCAATGAGGTAGACTGTATAAAACTCTCTCAAGTTCAACGCTCCGTTTGCCCGTTTCTCAGTCTCAACTATTGAGATCTCCATGTGGTCGAGCAACGAATCCTGACGGTACACGTCACACGTATGAAAAAGATATCCGTGAAGCCCGGTTATCTCGGTTAACGTAATTACAGAAATGCGGGAACGAAAGATAGCGAAATAAGTTATCTATGCAAATAAGAATGAAGGGAGTTTCTACCGAGCTACCGAGTTTCTACCAAGAAAACTCAATTTCCACGAATCGTTCTAAATTATTTGATGGGATAATGTCCGTTAATATCATCTAATTTTAGTGATTACACGCCCGTTTAAGATATATTGTACATGGGTTTAAATACCCTCCACGGACCGTACATACCGCCAACACTTGTGCAACGGTGCTCAATCGAATTTAATAAATGACCTACTTTTACAATTTCCTCGAACAAACCGAGAACACTCGTTTCACGTCTGAATTAAACAATTAATATCCGCGGTACAGTATTTATTTCACGCACGTCTAACGCGTCGAAGGATATACAGATTGATCGAAGAATTCTTTTACCCGTCGCTGATGCACGCGCGAAAGATAATTTTATAACGCATTGAAAAATATCTGAATTTGAACAGCGATAAGATCGCGGTGGTAATTTACGAGGAGGAGAGCCCCGATAAGAAGCTATCAAACGCGGAGCGCGAGATTGACGGTAACAATAACAAAACGTGAGAACCGCTGCGCGTGGTTTCGATTCTTTCGCAATCCGCGTACTTTTCCTGCATCGTTATATTTATTAGTTCTGAAGCCGGCGCCGAGTCATCGTTTACGGGAGTTGGGAAATAATTCGGGAAGCCCGTCCGCGGAAAAAGGAGGACGTGTTTTTAAAAATACAGCGTCGAGCGACGACGTATTGATTTGGCGGACGAATTGAAACGATCGAGACAGGTGATCAAACGGCGTCTGGTCTCACCTCCTTCTGCGTCTCCATAGCGGTGGTGTTCGCGTTCGCTTCTCTCTGGTAATTCCCGTTCTGAAATAGCTCTTCCATAATTTCGAGCCGGACTAAAAATCTACCAAAGCGGCGAGCGAGCCTCCGGAACCTCTCACATCACGTCCACTTTCTCCATTACACGACCGACGCTCACGACGACGACTCACGACTGGTTCGCTCCACTCAACAGAGCATACTGCACTGCACCCACGCGAAATTCCCTGTCGCCGACAGCCGAGCATTCGCTCGTCGCCTCTTATCTTACGACCGTTTCTAATATAGATACGCTCGCGCGAATCTAAACTTCTGCTAATCTTCGACAGATAACTTTTGCGAAACGCGAGTTACGATTTGAAAACGTTCTACCTGCGATCCCACTTTTTTCTCGTTTTCTCGGAATAGGGAATTTGACGGACGCCGCTGGAACGGACGGCCGCTGGATAAGGGGTTGATTACCAGGGGGTGGAACAATTGACGCATGCACTTTGAGGTCGGGAAAAAAGTTCGCGAAAACTTTCGTTCGTCCAGCTGTACGAAAAATTCGATAACTCGTTTGGAGTGGGGACCGAAATCGCACGAGGATATTTTAATTAATACGGATATGTAAATTAATATAAGAGCGATCTCCTTGGCGCAAAAAGGATTGAATCAAACGTCAATACGATTTTACAGATAATTTTTATTTAAACATAGTTGTTACACATTTATTTAGTATTAACTACGTACTATTTAGTGTTATTTACACGCTACAGAATTAAATTCAATAAACAGGATTTCTTCAATAAAATTTTATTACGTATAACGGTGTGTATTTTCACTAACCTTCAATTAATTAATTAATGTATCTATTAATCGTTCACGTACTGATGAAATTACCTAAAACACTGTATAATCACTCTGTACAAACGCGAAACTTAACGACTTAGTCTTAATGTTAGTCTTCGAGCACATCGCAGTATCACGCACTCACGTAAAAATGTATCTTACATTAGGTGACCGTAATCATGCTGTATTTACATATTTACATGAAAATCATGCACCGAAATCGTAGACAATGAAGAATCCAGGAACAGCGGTATATTATTTACAACCGTTCAGTTCTGTTAGCCTTTCGTTCACATCGTTAGGCGAGCTGCTGCGCCGGTTTTTCCTTCTGCGACTGCTTCCGCGGAAGAAGGAGCACCAGGAATGCCGACACTGGAAACAATATTAAAAAAACACGAGAGATAAAAGAAATATTCAAATTTAAGCTGAACTCGTCGTGCAGAAGATTTTTACCCAGAGAAGCAGAGCCGATCATGATGAAAGGACCCAAGCAAGACAGATCGAATAAAATCGGAAATAGCAAATTGCCCACGACTGCCCCGACTCTCCCAATCGTCATAGTTAAGCTCACGGCCATCGTCCTGAAGCAAATCGAATAAATCGGTGACGGGAAATATTTCCGAAAATTTATTTTAAGTTTCTGTATACCTCAAACACGTAGGGAAATTGTCAACGATAACGTTCACGACGCAGGCACCGCCTATGCTGGCCATCGCGACGAAAACCGAACATAACGCGAGGATACTGTTCGTGGTTTCTGCCCAGTAGAGCGAAGCGCAGCAGGCAGCCGCTACCACGAAGCAAGTAGCTGAAGATAACAGAAATCAGACTGTCACGCTTAAAAAACTGTGAGCATCGTAAGAATTCTCGTGAGTTTCTATACCTATGAGTTTTCTCTTTCCTATTACTGTGATCAGAGAACCCGCTAAAGTGTATCCTACGACTCCGGTAATCGCGATAACGATGGAATTGATAAACACCTTCGAGTTTAACTCCGCCTGAAACGAAGTACATAAAAATATCAACAGAGATTCTTAATCTGCGATTTAGTATGGATTTAGAAGAACGAGAAATCTGCGTTCGTAAACTGTTATTTAAAGCAGACCTCTAATAATGTTCATTTCAAATAATGCATAATGTATGACGATTTCGAGAAATCGGCATCGTAAATAAAGTGCAGAAACGTTGGCTTCACGGTACTTGGGATATCGTACAATAATCAAGACGGAGCGATTATAATTTAAAATGTTTCAATACCGGTACGCAATTGTCGGCAACGCTCAAAGTTCTGTTTGCGAAGCTGTCTAAGGAGCTCCCATTCACTTTTCGTTGGCCTAACATGTAACAGAAGCGCGGCTCCGACCCGAAATGTTCCTCGTCCACGGATTCCTTCTTGAACTGTTCCATCATCGTGAACAACTGCGGCATCCATAGTCTGATAGAGTTCGATCTACGCACACGAAATTCAGTCGAACTCAGCGAAACGATTTAAAGAAATTCAATCGATTTTGCAAGTATCCGTAAATTGACGGTAAATCATAGAATTGAAATCAGCAATAATAAAATACATTTAGTAATATGAGTTTAATCTGACCCTATCGTTGCGCCGACTTGAATCAAACTTATGGTAATAAGTCTTAAGATGTTCGGTGAGACGAACAAGGGCCTGACTTGTTGCCAACAGGAGCGGAATTTGTCGGTCAAATTATCGCTCGACGATTCGAACGAATCCTCGTCTTCGAGATCCTTTATCTGCAACCAGAGACTATAATTTATCCCACGTGCGAAAACAGGCAATCGAATCGTGAATCACAAAACGTACAGCAATAAAGTTTGGTCAAACACCAGATTGGAATAAGTATCTTAAATATTGATAGAATTTTCGGTGTCAACGAAAAGTGAGCCGTTGTCAAACCGCGAAATACTATCTATGCGATCTTACGATGGAACAAAGGTCCATATATCAATACAGACTTCCGAGAAAACACGTTGAGCAATCAAAATAACGCACCCCTTGCCGTCGATAAGATAAAAACGATGGACCGAGCGTTTCACGGAAAAAAACTCACCGGATAGGTGTCTGGGTCCTTGCCGGTATTGACCGAGTATATCTTCTTGAACACGTCGAGAGCCTCGTCTCTTCTACCCTTCAGCAGAAGGAAACGCGGGCTCTCGGGGAACGAGAACATCGCCATACAGGCAAGGAACTCTGGCAACGTGCAAACCGCTAGGAACACTCGCCACGAACTGATCTCCATAGTTCCGCTGATGAGCGTGATGGTCCATTTCTGTGGGAGGATCAGCCACGCGATGCCTGGAACCAAGCAATTCCACGGTGTCATTCAGTAGATTAACGAATCGTCTAATGAAATCAAATGATTATGGCAGTATTGAATTTAGTAGAATTTCCTTCTTCAAGATCGAGAAATGATCAGGAGGAAATTGAATCACATATATCGCGTATAAATTAGAGTAATAAACTGAGCATTATATTTAGCATTAGACGGAAAAGACTTACAGGGGAGAGAAATGTTTCCAAGCGAGAAAAATGCCCCCAACCACATGTAGGTCCTAGATCGATGGGTCTCGTTGTGTACTTCTGCCAGGTAAGACATCAGAGCCGCGTAAGGACCGGATATACTATAAATTTTAGCGTGTATCATTGAAATTGTTCGAGGAGAGCGTTGGTACCGACTTACAGGAGACCCTCGAAAAACTTTAACGAGATCAAGAGCCAGGAAGCGTGCGCGAAGCACTCGACCAAACTGAGAACTCCGGTGCACATGTAACCGTAGCTCATGATCTTCTTACGGCCGAACGTGTCGGTCATAAACCCCCAAAAGAACGAAGTGCAGATCATGCCTGAAAGCAATTCGAATCTTCAGCGACGATCGTGATTCCGGATTCGTTAATAATTCATCGACGCGAATTCATTAAAGAAAATATTCAAGATACAAAATCGCGATACAGTCAAACGAGTGGCGATGTCATATTCATCATTCCGTGTTTATAAATCATATCTCTTCCACTGTTTGCGGAAGTGCAATTTATCAAACGTGTATTCCGTTTTCTGCACGGCGCGGCGTTTCCTTTCTTTCTCACCTGGCCGAACGGTCTGATTTACGAGAAACGAAACTGTCTCGATAAAAAAACGCGAGTCGGCCCCGAAACCGACTCGAAACTCGAGCCGCTTAGGAAACGCGTGTTCAATTACAAGAGACTGTATCGTTTAATTACCATGTCAGTAAGTCTCTACACACGTTCAGTGCTTGTATCGTGCGAGCGATCGTTCTACGGAACCAGAAAAGCTCAGAGCGCACTCGAGTAAGCGCTTCGGCTCTCTGTGTGCGACTTAAAGCTCGACCTGTAATTACACGTCCGCGGTTACGTGGCTAACACCGATAAACGAGGAATAGCTGACCTGCGAACGTCATCGAGTTCAGGAGGCCCTTGTCGAACATGCTGAGCCCCAGGTCGCATTCGGCTGCCGGCAACACGTAAGACATCGCCGACGACGAGAAGATACTGGAGAAACTGGCCGGCAGCACGGCCAACAGCAACAAGTAGTTGAATTTTCCATAACCTGAACAATTCACGACGATTCAGTTAGAATCAGTGAGACGTCCATTTTCTCTCTACTTTTTTTGCTAGCAGATTTCGTGTGCGTTCAAAGATAGATTAAAATCATTTTAGAAGTTCTCTCGAGAAAGGATCTTTTTCTTTTCTCGAGGTCGAAGGAAGTAGTCTGAGTGGTTTTTTAGGACGTCCTATTATGGTGACGTTATTGTACGTGGTTATAATAGAATGCAAATGGCTTGGGAAGATAAAAAAGGATTGAATGGATTAGGCTGTCTGGATGTTCGACGCGGTCGACGTTACGGACGCTGCACTCTCGCTCTTCTGCTATTTTTAATCTGATCGTTTATGTAAATCGCTTACCAGAATTTGTAATTGCCCGTTCGAAATCTACAGGACCAGTCTCCTCAGACTCTGCGTCTTCACCTGCGATCGAATATATTCTTTCAGTATTTCCTTCCCAATCGACCATTGACAGGGGGTAGAAGGAATAAATTTAAGATAAGGGTGACATACTCTGCAAACGACTGTAGCTGAACAACGTCAGGTAATCGAAGATTCGTCTGAACACCATTGTTCATCTACTAATTATACAAATTGCTATCTCTTTCGATTCTTACAATATTTATTGCTATTTAAAAATTGTGTAACGAGCACGTGGAATGACGGCGTGCGCCTAACTGAAGAATTTGCAAATCCGAGGTTTCTCCGAGTCAACACGTCTGTTTATATACATCGGCGATTATGGCTGTTCGAAATTTCCCGTATCGTAAATACGAAAACACGTTGGGAAACGGATTCGGCTTTAATCGGGATCGAAATAAATCGCTGAAACGAATTGTTTTACGCTTCTGTATAATAAATATTCATTTCCATGTATTATGCATAATGTTTTTGCTGCGCTCAATTTCTCGTTTATGAGCGAGAACCGAACACACAGTATGTATGTACATCTTACGGTGGCGCGCTAAGTAGACTGATAAGTCAAGGTGAGATGGAAACGTGCTTATGTACGCTGTAATGACACTTTTCAAGCATGCCAGGTAACGTGCCATGTAAATAACTGGGAAAATTATTTAATATCGGATGCGTACTGTAATTATTTCAAGTGGCAGTACGTATAATTCTTGAATTCTAAAAAAGGGACATAAAGGGTGATGAAGATCTCAGCAAGGGAGATCGCTGCTTATCCCGGATGGAAACACCTAATTTGGGAACCATAATTCGGGCGACTTAAAGTTGAACAGATCAATTTTCTGGCTCTACCGATCGACGCGTGGCGATTGCGTTGATAAATTAGCTGGATGCTAATCGATAGGGAAAATTCCTTGAGACGGCGCAGCGAGGGGAGGAATCAGCGTTCGAGCAACGACGGAGATAAATATTAATAAACCCATTATCCTTCTAACACGCGCCCCGTTACGTCTGTCATACCCATGACCATAATGTATCACACTTTTTTACGTATCGATGTCGTAATCGCGGTTACTGCGATTAGATTTTCATTTTCCCCATTAACTGTCCGCGAAAACTCGGTGATCCACTGAATAAGGAATGGCCTTTAAAATATCTATGGGCGATAAGTTAATGAATATGTTTGTTCACGGGTAATTTTTGGATACTACTTTAAATAATACTTTACTCACACATTTCGATATAATAATCGGAACACAATTAATACCGTCATTTTTAAATAACGTAAGCGAAATGTCTGTACGTGAAGAACTCGGATAACAGTGTACATGAGTATTCCTTGCGCTCGTAAATGTACGCGTTATCAGTCCTTAATACATGCCACTCAAACTCAAATATATTTTACGAATATTCCAACAGACTTTGCAGCAGTAAATGCCACATAAATTTTTTTAAGACAATTCTACTTGTTGGCATTAGAAATATAAGACAGACAAGCGTTGAATGTGATACAGTATTATATCGTTCAAGTTAATCAACGATTTATATGCTGACACAGAAGATGATACTTTATATAAATTTGACTCAGGAGTTTTGATCCGTTCGTTACAGATTTTCCAATNGTACGTGAAGAACTCGGATAACAGTGTACATGAGTATTCCTTGCGCTCGTAAATGTACGCGTTATCAGTCCTTAATACATGTCGCTCAAACTAAAATATATTTTACGAATATTCCAACAGACTTTGCAGCAGTAAATGCCACATAAATTTTGTTAAGACAATTCTACTTGTCGGCATTAGAAATATAAGACAACGTTGAATGTGATACAGTATTATATCGTTCAAGTTAATCAACGATTTATATGCTGACACAGAAGATGATACTTTATATAAATTTAACTCAGGAGTTTTGATCCGTTCGTTACAGATTTTCCAAAGTAATTCAGAAGACTCCACTCGATATTGTTATCCTGTTTTCATTGCCTCGTATTCCGGGTGCTACAATTCTCGTCGCATTCTGTCCGGCGAAACACGAACACACTGAAATTCTACGTGACTTTTGAAAGAATCCGTGCGGCGCGTGGTGCGTGATGAGTTCGTTTTTCAAGTCGCTTCATGACGGCCGCGATAAACGGAAGTAAAAACAATTTTCGCGCGTTAATTCCTCATAAAATATTATCTCTAATAGCGACTACTTATTTCGTGGGCTCTTATATTTTCCACGTAACGTAGCATTGTTATATGACCACCGGAGTCGCCTCGCATTCTATAATTTTACTGTTACCTTAAAATCTTAAAAAATCACCGATCATACGCCGTCAATGAATGCCAGAATTTAAGAATAATTAAAATAAATTGGCATAGAGTCTTTAAAAGCGAAAGCAGAAAAGTGTAAGAGCAGCTGGTCGCGCAGACTTACTTCTATACTTCACCGACGAATTCATTAAATACCCTCGTTGATTCGGTGATTAATCACAATTAATCGATGAAACTCACAGCGAACGCCAGGAAACACAATCGCGGTTCAATCGTAATCGTTATTGAAATTAAAAAACGTCGAAAAAATGTAAAAATATGTGAAGAAAGGTAAAACGCGGTGTGAACCTCACTGGAAGGGACACTGTAAAACTATGAAAAGCGGAGCGTAGTTTCAGCTGCATGCACCGTACGTGCCTGCCGCGAAACTACAATTCGTATTTAAAATCAGGCGAACGCGAGACCCCTACAACGTGTAAATCGGTGGTCCTGGTGGGGCGAAACAGGTTGCCCCTCATGCAAATCGCGTTCCTGTGATAGGCGACGAAAAGAAACGGAAAAAAGTGACGGCACACCACCCGCGCCGAGCAGCCCGATCACAATCATTCTTCCTTGTCTCGCTGGAGTCGCATGGAGAACGAGAGCCCCGCCGGCTACCTGATCTTTTATTTATGATCTATCATTGCTCGATTAGATCACATCGATAGGAGGCAAAATGATACGGTGAACTAATCGTGTAGTTCAACTAATAAAATAGGATTAATTACAGTTGCATTCAATCGTATTCAGTTTCACAGTGAAACACTTTCTAACGACCCAACGGGATTTGTACTCTTGATTCTCAATTAAACACGTTCAATTATTAAGTAAGTTATTGAGTCTCGGTAAACAAGATCGGGCCGAAGAATGTCGCGTGCGTTCTCTAATGCCTTGCAAACATTTTACGAATACCCCGAAATTTGTTGAGTATAAACAGGGCGAAGACGCATTGGTAAATTCCATTTCTTTGTTTGCCGGCGTACTCGCTGATACGATTGTAATATCGCGCACACAACCCTAATCCTCTTAAAATAAAAGCCATTTACAAAGAGGATGGAAAAAACCGGATCGAATTGTCAACCTTGATCGATGTGAAATAAAGAAAACCCGTAACACAATGAAACGATCAATTTAATTTAGTTTTTAATTCTCGTGATTCATGGAATTTCACCACAATATATGGTTTATAGATTATTTTATTCATTATGTACGTCTACTGACAGAAAGTTTATAGGAATACGCATTATACGTATGCGAATTCCAATTCTTTTGCCAAATTACTTAATGACGATTGATGTGACCTGAGGAGGACCTTCTTCACCTACCACGATGACCCCCATATTAACAGGGAAGTCTTAGAAAGTGTTTCTAAAGTAGTTTCAGACGAATTCGTAGGAATCTCTAGCCTTTACAATGTATCAAGTGAAATATATTGCTTTGTTTTTAGTGAAGATAATAATTGTCATGTTTTCGTGATCTAAGCACAGTGCATAATCGCGTAATTTCGTTTTGCAGGAAAATGCATTAGGTTTGACGATGTATAATACGTAATATCATTATATTAATGGTATTATTATCGTGAATTAATGGGGTAGCATTCATCGGCTTCGAAAACATGAATTAGATGAATTGAAACGATTTAACGAGATTACTAGACACTTGTTTCAATAGTGATCTAACTGTTTATAAAATTATGCAAGAAACGAAACGAATATGAGTAAGAAAATATTAAGAAATCTGTATATTTTCAGTCTTATTAGAAACGTTAAACTAGAGTACAAAACAACAGAACTATGATATTGAAAACTCAGTTACCTTGATAATAAGCGGCACACAACCGGAAACCAACGGCATGATTGAAATCTTGAATTAATTAGAATGACAAATCGTGGAGTGAAATAGAATAATTAACGCCGAAAAAAAAATTTATCAATACAAACAGCAGAATGAAAAAGTGCTATACATATGATCCGTATTTATCGCCTATTCCATTTGCATAGAGCGTCGTTAGACCGGTTCATTCATACTTTGCGCAAACAGAGAATCACGAGTTGACATTTTTTTAAATCCATTCACTATACGACTACGTACAATTTATAATATTGAATCATTCATTTTATGATATTAAATAATTAAAGATATAATTAAATTACATTTTTATGATATGACTCTGTTACATATAGTTTTATTCGTTTAATCATTCTTTTGTAGACATCAGTGTTACAAGAATTATGCCAAATTTCAAGATCAATTAGAAATGTTTTTCGATCAAATCGATTTTGGCTAGTCTATTCGGCCTTTCGTTAAGTTACAAAACTAACGATTCAGACCGACTTATAAAACTGTATTTATCTGACGTAATGATTTCTGTTGCTTGCAACAAGCTCCAAGTTTATGATAATTTACGGATTTGACAAAAAACGTGTGCAAAAAATGTGAAAAATGGGTGCTAATTACGGTAACGTCTGATACTAATACAGCGTCTCAAGGCGATTCTTTGAAATCTGTCGTTCACAAAATTGACACGTATGCAAATTTTAATATTACTGAAAGAAAATACAGGAAATGCAAAAAATGTTTTAATATCAGATGCGGAGATAGAGTGACAAATATAATCTTTATCTATATGCTATAATCTATCGTGTAAAACTATGATTCATTTAGTAAGAAGTATAGGAAGAAAATACGTGTATGAAATTTATACTTCGGAATAAAATTAAGCAATGTTAAGCAGAAAATTTCATAACGTGATTCAAGCATTCGTAATATATTTTGTTGACGTGTGCGTTACAGACGTGCTTATTTAAATAAAGTTAAACGCCAAAACTGTGTCTTATGACTCGTAAAAAGAATCTTACGGTATTTAAAAAATATTATTTTAAGCAATGTTTTATATAAAATTGGAGTTTTAGATTTTCCCTTCAATTTGAGATTGAAATAAAGACGTCAGAATCAGAGAATCGAGGAACGTGTATAATATTTTATACATATTTCTATACTTACTTAATTCCTTACAGATTCCTGTACAGATTTTCTCGTTTTGTAAAGATTCCAGAATTGACTGCGGTAGTCATCTTGCAATAACAGAGATGAACTAACTCGAGGTGCTGAGCTTATAATTCAAGCCTCTGGACGTTAGATACTGCCACTGATATCTTCTCGGAGGGCGATTTAAAATTAAAACAAACTCGCGACTTACCTGATGTACCTTAATGGAGGATGAATCCTGATCATTCTGAAATTCCTGGATTACCAAATAAATGTGCAGGCAGATTTTTTGATAAAACATTTTAATAATTTTATACTCTTAAGTAAATTATATAAAGAACAATGTTATATGCAGTCGACTCACGTCTAAAGACAAACTATGACGGAATGAAATGAATCTCGTATCAGTTATTAATGTATAAGCAATTTTACTAGAAGAACGTGACGATAAACCGTGTCCCCTGATAGGCATGTTATTCATCTTCGAAGTGGCTTCTTTTTACAAGGGTTGAACTTCGATCCGCGATCGCCGCTCTCCCCTTACGTGACTCTTCAAATTCCATCTATTTTTGTCACCGCCGTTCAATTTCATTCTATTTGCATACGTTTATTAACGGGCCGAGCGATAAGTCTTATTATCTGCATGCGCAAAACACGTTTTCGACGAATCGATTTATGTAATTGATATAATCGGCGAGCGAACGTTTCGTTAGACACGATGCAAATTAATGATACCTCGTTCCGTTTAATTCGATTAAACCGACAGTTCCAATTAAAATAAGGTGGTTTATTAAATGTAATTTGGAACGTCATGAGATATTTATGAGTAGCTATTTTCTTAAGACTTAATACGCAATTTACAAATAATGTAATTGTATGCAAATGCAAAATACGTGTCAGTATGCCTCGTATCGTTCGCCATTACATAGTTTTACCCTCGCACGTATCTCTTCTTTTGGCGATAAGGCGAGCACGTACATCGCTGCTTTTCCCTTATAGTTATCTTTCATTTTCCTAACTTATATTGAATTAAGAAATCATTTTGCTTTAACAGTGTCAAGGTTACAGATCGTCACGTTAGTAGCTGGATCTCTTCTAATCGCACAAACAACGATTGTCAGGATAAGTCATCAGAGGCGCGACACTAATTAGGTTTTGACAGATCGACTTTAAACGTGCATCGCAAATAATTGTAGATCGAGTTTAATGATTTCACACTGAAAAAAAGTTGGAGGGGAAAGTAAAAATCGGTGATTTTAAAGACTGCTTCATTTATTCATTTTATTTAAAACATATGTACATGAAACGAATGAGGAAAACATTGGTCATTAGTCATTTCTTAGTGTTTCAATGTTTAACCATCGCTTTCATCATCGGCGTTTGAATAAACGCACGAATTGCATTCATTGTTTTATGAATCATTCAGGAATTTTTGACTCATTTAAACGACGAACGCTCGTAGTTAATAAGACACGCGCCCGTCTGGGTATGTTCATGCGAATAATGGGTCAATCGCCGTTGACCACAAAGTAATTCCATTTATGCGATCCGATTAATTCAATGTGTGACTTTTGAATAATTGATATGTGCTCGATATTTTCAATTGACTTCGACTCGAGCTAATTGGATTATCGAACGATCCTTCTTTGGCAGATTAATTTATTACAGGGTGAATTACAATATTTATTTGAAAATTAAATGAGAAAATTAGAGTCGAAAATTGAAGAAGTATTCTGATAAATTATTTAACTTGCAATATACATATATAAACTTTTTCGCGTGCATAATATTATACATAGAGGATGTGTGTATTTATACCGGCGAGGTATAATATATTTAGCATATATTTCTTCATCCTCGAACTGCTTACATAGTCGAATGACAATGAGTAATACATTAGGCAACACGAGAATGCCCCGATCATTTGATTATCATGACACGACTACCGTTCAGATATAGATACTTTTATTTTTGGATGGTACCACGGTATCGGCGCTTAGCAATGGAATTCTTTGTCCATGTCGAGTAAACAAACCATATATTTTTATGTCGGCCTCGAGGAAAAATAAAATGACCGATCGTACATCGTACGTGAATGAAATTAATGAAAATCCGTAGCTGCTGTGACGATCGACGAAACCGGCTGAATTCATTGTCTTCTCTGAACCCTGCATCGGCTGTGAAAGAGATACAAACACAAAGGACGGACAGAAGTGGAATAGTGAATCGCAGTATGCGAATGACCAAAACAACGCTGTTAATTAAAAATCATCGTTATCGCGCACTTTCTATAAACAAATGACGCGATTCTCGGGTGCGTCAGTGAGCAAAATACGTTTCAGCGGATTCTAGGGAAACGTTCTCTTTTTGCTACTCTGACCGACCTCACGGCTTTATCGCCGAGCATACCCCCAGATTAATTAGTCCTCGATTAAACGTAATTGGTGATAGCGGAGCCGTTCCTTTTCGGAACGACGACGCGCCGATATAAATTGCGCTGCGCGTTCGACGATTCGTAAATAAATCAATCCTCGTTCTTTGATTAATTTCCAATGCAGATGCGACGCACGTATATGTACACATTCACACGTGTTAGGATTACGCAACGCGTCAACGTGAACCTCTTGTCACATTTCCCGGTGCTGTTGCTCTCTTGTTAACTCCAATTTCCAGTTGTTATCCTATGAAACCTTCGAATTGAGTAAAGTTATCTTGCCATGGTCAGTGGCGCAAACGTTGAGGTCGAACAAATGCTTCGACGCGATCATTTCGATGTATAAAATAGGGAGAATACGTGACACTTGATAAATAGCAAATCTTGGATATTAGTAAACAAAACGGTAAAAGATTTCTTCGAACGATAGCACGACTTGTTTTTTAATCAAGACGATGAATTATGCACGTACGGATGATCGCGAGTTTAAATTTTCCCTCAGTCTTGAAGTTTCGAAACGTCTTCCCGTACGAAACTAAAATTGCATTAATCAAACACGTGACGACGTTTTCTAGGAAGATGATCAAAGAAATGAAATATCTACAAAAACGTTTCCTCATTTTTTAATCGAACTCCGACATTTCAGGACGGAAATATATCCGTCGACCGAAAGCCACAAGAGAGTACACGAATGTCTGTAACGCGCAGAGGAAATCAATTAAATGAATCATGAAATGAGAGTAAAAACGTTGTTGAAACGTTCGAACAATCGCAACCGGGTTTTCCATCACCGTTTTTGTGTCCATACTGTCGATGTCACCAGTGGAACACCAAAAAACCAACTCATTCCGTTCGACTGATTCACGACGACGATTAAAGGATGAATGAAGGATGTACTTTTCCTCTTGTTAAGATTGCAAACATTTCCAAAGTGCTATTCTTCAGGATGAATAAAAATGGAGAATCTAAAGTCCCTTCAATCGCATTGTCGATCCTACTGTCAATTTCTAATTCGTTAATTCAGCAGTTTTTTAATTCTCGCATTTATCTTCTTGAAACGAAGTCCTCAGCTTTGGTTTCTTTTTTAATGGGCCAGTGGAAATGGGCTTGACGTAAACCGGTGACTACGAGGCTCTCGTGTAAAATCGGGAATCCCTGAATGAGGTTGAGAGATGAATTCCGCAGATGAACTTCCCATGCGGGGTGAAGATCGACCCGGAACGACCCGATCGCGCTCAAAGGCAGAGAGCACACAATCGAGTGACCAATGAGAGTGTCAGACAGGGCCCTCGCTATCTAGAATCGCTTGCTGGCCGATAGAGCTCGTCTTCGTATATAGTTGCAGTTGAAAAGCGAGGATCGGCCAGAGACGCACTCGAGGTGGCACCAATACGAGCTGCAGTCTAATATAAACTATCCAAGGTGTTTGCAACTCCAAGCTAGACCTACCTACCTACCTCTACCAATCTTCATTTCGACCAAACGTGAGTACTCGCACTGTCCTTCAATTTTTATTCAATGGCGAACAGATCCTTCGGACCTGCTCGAGATAGCTCGTCCGACTCCTTCGTCAAGAGTGCACTTGAATCGGCACCTTGAATTTTCGCAACAATTTTTATCTCGAGATTATACGAACGTCAAATGGATGTGATGCTGTTTAAGAAGTGTGCGACTTTTAATGATGATAAAACGAACGCGGCATGAAATGGAATTTTAATCTTCTTGTACCAATTTATTTTAATTTAATTAACTGTACAGTGAAAACTTTGTTATCGTCTCCAATGTCGAAGAACTTGATTATTAAAATTTGGACCGGACGATACACGACCTCGACAATCAGTATACATAGACGTACAAAATTTTGCAGTCGCCTGGGAGTGACCTAAATTCAATAGTTATTTTTAAGAGACAGAGAAGCAACGGTACACGTTGATAACGGAGCTTACTCTACGGTTTAATTGTGAATGAAAATCTTATCTTCCACATTCCTTCGCGATGTTAAATAAAAACATTATACAGAATGCGATCAACTGCAACAAATTTGCATTAATAATCGTTTATCTTCTTATGACAGTTCGGTGTGAAGTTTTTAAACGATACGTTTGCTTGAAAGTTGCAATCCGACTCTCTGAATAGTATTCAATATTTTTATGTTAATTGAGTTTTAATATTCCATGAGATGTGTCATCGAGTGAATCATAACTTATAATCATGAGAACAAAAGCTACTAAAATTGAGTTATTACACGTGTCAACTACGTTTCAATCTTCGCCGGCATTCATCAGCGAACATTGCAATTTTACTTGGACTTTGAATTCGAATTCTTCTTTCGAGATGCAAGCGCAATTTGCAAACCAGTTGGAACGCGGGCTTTCGGTTCGCGTTCGGTTTTGAATCTGATATTGCAGTGCATTCGCTTTTATCGAACGAGCAGCGTCGCACAGTTTTGCGTTGTAAATAACAGGTGACGCATTTGTTGCACTTTCTTGACCGCAAATTTAAATTATTATACAACGTAGGATTTTCATTTTTCTTGTTCTTACATTCTTTTTACATAAGCTGAGATGCAGNCACTTTCTTGACCGCAAATTTAAATTATTATACAACGTAGGATTTTCATTCTTCTTGTTCTTGCATTCTTTTTACATAAGCTGAGATGCATACGCATGATCTTTCGATGTTCTTTGAAGAAGCTATTGAAGAATATTTAAAAATGCCTTTTGAACGTTTTGCGCCAGTGTGCTATTAATAGATTACTAAACAAGTTGCATGATGCATAAGCTATATTGATATTGATTATTTATGCTATTATATGAGTGAAGCAATTATAATCGACATGAACTCATTCATGATCTTGATCACAATCACATAGCGAATACATAAAAGTGAAAGGAACAACGAATTGATCTTGAATTTCGAATAAAAATTATTTTCTATTCTCGAATAATTTTCATCTTGTATAATTGTAAAAATAAACGATATTCGCCTAAATAGCGAGGCTTAAACTGTCCCGGTTACTAAAAATAACGCGACTGAGAATAGCATATGAACGTGACGATGAACGTGTTCACCGCGTGCTCTATAATTTATTACGAAATGACGAGACGTAAACATATTGCAGGAACAGGAGGAAGTCCTTGATACTTACCCAGCTAATTTTATCCAAACGCACTTCAAGTTTCCTTCGTTGACCACCCAAATGGGTCAAACATCTCCAGCATGACAAAACGTCGTTTCCTGAAACAAAAATCTTTTATAGACGCACCGAATAATATCAGAGTACATTTTTTCCTTTCCATTCTCGCGTTACTTTAGCAGAAATAACAAGCATATGTAATTGCATCGGTTTAATCACGTATATATCACAAAATAGAACGGAGAAATCGCACGACGGAGTATTTTACATAATACCGGTCGGTCATTGTTTTACTCGACGCTTGGACTTTCTGTAAATGGAACAAGACTCAATAAGCCTGACATAGAAATTTGACAGTTTCGTTGACACACGTTCGACGGCATAAGTACGCGATAAAACTATGTTTCCTAGGAAGAAATAACGATTATTCATCAATTATCTCTTAACCCCAGAACCCCGAGGGGAGAGGTTCGTCGAACTCATAACAGAAGTCACGACGCACTCTACTTTTTCTTATACTCATTTCTTGTCAAAATTAGTAAAAAGATTCAACTTCTATACTCATAACTTTATAAAATAAAGTACGTCTTAAAATCTTTTCGGAGGTGTAAATAGTCGCGTTCCAATATCGGTTTAATATGTATGTTGGATGTGGTAGAAAAAACGGTAAATGCTATTCGTAAAATTGATCACGTGTCAATTTTACAACCTGCACTCGATTGCCATGCGGCAATCACGATACTTAATGATTGACTAATCCTCACGCGTTGCATATCTCCCAAAGCTTCTTCCGAGCTAAATAGAACCTGAGTCTAAGCCACGATATCACTTAAGCACGACAATTGAGCAACCTTGCCGACTAGTCAACTGCATCGGCGTTTACATAATAATTCCTAGCAAATATTTTTTAACAATCTTCTATAGTTCAGTACGATCTTTGTATGAATTCAAGGTAATCGATGAAATTTGAAAAAATGAATTTCGCAAGACGAAGATTCAAAGTTATTGAATCACCATAAAAATAACCGTGTCGAACCAGTTTGAACTTCTTTAATGTTGATAACGCGAGGCCTCGGTCGTTTTCGATTGCTCAACGGCAAGGACTTGCCTAAGTGAGTCAAAAATGCTGTGTTCAAGTCACGTACGCTAGTTTCAAGGATTCTTGGATTAAACTAGTTTAAGCTGTTTAATAACTGTGTATTAAACATTGGATGATCGCAGTTTGCACTATTTGTTGCCAAACCTGGTGTTATCTAGCAACCTTGACGTCGTCAAAAATCGAGTTTACCTATCAAAACGAACACAAGTTTGCGATTACTCGCTGTCTCTTGTAAATCAATCGAGCGTGTATATTTAGAAGTCTATTTTTACAATATTTGTTTGATTTATCTCGTGGCCTCGTTCAAAACGATGCACGCGTTTCTTTAGAATCGTTTTTTAGAAAAACGTAAATCATACGTTTTTGTTATGATTTTGTTTGGGAGGGAAATGAGCAGAGTTAACAGCGAAAAGAATCGTATGGTCAGAGCGAAGGTACGAAACGGTAAAGATGCCGGCCGGTCGGGCGAGCACGTGATACCCGCGTGATAACCATTCCGCGCGATCCTTCTACACGACGGCGTGCCACGTTCTTTTTTCTCCCACTCCGTTAAGAAAATGCTTTGCCGGTCTCCCGGTTCTGCCATTCCGTTCCCTACTCTTCGGCTCCTTGCCGACTTTCATGACTGCAAATGAAGCACAGACGCAACCAACACTGTCAGCTGGTTCGTGTTATTACCTGACCAGAAGTTGTTGATGGATGCAGTAATACGATAACGAAAAAGAATACTTGTAATATGAAAACAGGAGTATACTACGCATTTCATCGCATTTTGTAATCGAATTCTTGACATTTTATACACCGTCGACCGTCATTTCTATGTTCTATGTGCTAAAATTTTTTGCGTAGGCTCTTTCTTATCTGTTGAGCGAATCTTGACGCAATAAACATTAATCAAAAGATATAAAATGCTTCATTGTTACTCGAACGACGTTGAATACTGGAGTTCACGTATTATCGCTAAGAGTCAATGCATAAGAATTTGAATTTAAACAATGGAGCATTGTCGCGCAGAAGCGGATATTATTGATCGCACTGTTCTGGAGCTTGAACTGAAAATTGATAGAACGGAAACGGTGTAATTTAAACGAGCATCTCTACTTTATAAACAATCTCGCAATCGTCAAAGAAAGAATACGCAGAAGCGGATATTATCGATCGCACTGCATTGGAGCTTGAACTGAAAATTGATAGAACGGAATCGGTACAATTCAGATGCATCTCTCTGTTATATGAACAATTTCGCAATCGTCTAGACAGAATGCGGGGAAGCGGAGGTATTGATTGCCAGATATCGGCCAGCGTGCTATCATTTTGTCTGGGAGTGTACACGTTGTGTATGTATATCGGATGCGCGGAGACGGAGACGCGATCGGCAGTAGAGTATACTTGTAAAAGACTGACATCGGTAAGCAGAGTTTAAGTAGAAAAGGTGGACGGGGTAAGACAGAGGTGTCTACTTGTGTCTAGTGCGCGTAGTAGATTACGAACGCGTTGCACAGGCTTAGCAATCTTTCCGCGTTATCTGGATTCCGTCGCCCGGTCGAAAACACGTGATGGCTGCATGCCGGTGTAACGCGTAACAGGAAATAAACGTTATACTAACCGGCACGTAGCCGGTATGTACTTTCAACCGGACGACGAAATCCGAATATTCAGAGTCTGAAACTAAAGATTTCCTTATCGAGTTTCGATGTTCATTGATCGGTTTCATGTTTCAATCTGATAATTAGTCTGTTGTGCACGACCATAAGCTCGTTTGCTAGGATGCAATCTGCTCGGTCTGTGCGCATCGTTCTATTTGCCAGGCGATGTATCTAATTCAAACGCATCGAATCTAGCATTCTTTGTTTACTCAATTTCAGTCTTAGTAGTCAGAAAAACTTAGTCAGGCAGAATTAATTTGGATAGACGTCTTAGAATTGTCAAAAAAGAAAAATGTAAAATTAGAGATCGCGTGTTTATTCTGGTCCAAATTCCAGTTTCGCCGCGGGAAGCAACGCAGCAAACGATTTCTGACCGCAGGATCAAGCCTGTAGTAATTGAAAGCGGGACATGTGCGCTTAGCTTTTAAGCGCATCGAGAAGAAATCGAAGTATTGATCGGCATTCTGGGTTCCCGTGCGTTTCATGGATGCGCGGATCGGTATTTAGGAAGAAGCGCATGCGCTCGCATCGAAAACTCTAAGGCAAGGAGGGATAGATCCCGCCGGGAGAAACGAATTGAATTCGAATAGCAGTCGGTAGCAGAGGAAGTAACAATCGGTCTGTTAGTGTACGCACATCTGCATTTAGAAATCGACTTGTCTAGCCATCAGTCAGTTTTTATTCTATCTCGCTGTTCGTTTTGTCGTATCAGTCGTATCGTTGGGGTACGAGAACTCCGAACGGAAAGATGGGCTTCGACGTGGATACCTTCCTCTACGACAACTCGCAGGTCGACGGCTTGAAGAAGTCGTATTTAGGTAAGACACCGGATACTGTTCTTAAGCTCTCGTAGACCGCCATAGACTAGACAGTAGTCAAAAGACACAGAAATAACCAGCAGCTGTGCGAAATCTTACTGCACGCACCCGTCCCGTTTTATTCACCAGTTTTATCAAACTTCGAATATCCTACGATTTTATTTAATGATTTTATACATAAAGCATGTACGTAGCGGAGCAGTGAGAACGTAAAAGGGCACGTGCTCCAGAAACAATATTTCTTATCATTTTCTCATGACGGAAGTGTCGACTATAACGATGCATCTCCTGAAAATCAAATGATTTATCGTATCATTTTCTTCAATCGATATTTATACAAAAACGCGTGGGCAGCACCTCACCTATGACAAAAGGGAGATGTTATAAACAAATACGAGATCGTTTAATAACAGGGACGGAGAACGTTTTAAAGGTTAATTCAATGTATCACGAATATAAAATTATACTACCCACGCTTTGAGAAGTTAGAGGCTTCGTTTTTAACATTTACATCGCAAGGCTTTTATCTATGTGCTTGGTAATAAATATGTGAAAAACTTATCATTCGTGTCAGTCATAAACGGACTTTCGAATCACCCTTGCTCAATTTCGACTAATCGCGGATATAATTCTCGTTTCATGCTGAACTCTTATCATTTCTATTTTAATTTTCAATTGAAATTGTGTCGACGATAAATATATATAAAATTGTGAACACGAATATTTTTTGAAGTACTTTTAAGAAGTAGAAGGATAATGTCAACGTGGAATCGTGATTAAAAATAGCATTAATACCATTGTCATAATTGCTTATGCATCCACAGCCACGTCAGTCACGTTACTCACATACATTTATGTAGCAGGCGTTAATTGAAACATGAAGAAATTATATATACATCGCTATTAGTTTCCAGTCGTTACGATTATGCAATATTTTCGATCTTTTTTACCTCAGATCGTTAAAACTTGCTGTCACGTGCCTTAAATAATTTACATGCAACGTGTTAATTTACATCTTTGCAAAATATTTTTCCAGCTCTGTTTACAAACAGTAAGAATTTCTTTCCACGTTTCGTTTTTTAATTTCTATCGAGCACTGAGTAAACTTGCAATTAGTTCAGTGCAAGTCAAATCCACTGTCGTCTAAAAATATTTTTTTATCAAATCACAAGCATATTCTGCTTTTGTAATCGAAACCGTGTCGAATAACCGGTAACAAACTTTCACGTGTTTGCGTCGAATATAATCGCGATAAGATTTGAGGCAGGAAAGTGAGAAACACATTTTATTTATTTAGTTTGCAGACGCAAATTCAATGATTGAGGTAAAATTTCTTGAGACTTCTATTCCCCGTATAGTGAATATAAATCTCTATCAAATTTCGATCAGACAAAGACAATCCTTAGAGAACGTACCGAGAAAAGGATTTCGTTGAAGGAATACAGAGTTGTTCCAAAAATATCAGCTTCAAATAAACGCCATCGGCTTCTGTATAAGCATGATTTCGTATGCGATAGTGCAGATGCAGTTTACTCAAGGATTCACTACTCGTTTTGCTGCAATACCGCCAAACTGGCCCAAGGAGTGCATACAGACGTTACCAAGGAGACTGAATTCAATTGCATTATTCAAGTGCCCAAAACAGTATGCTGACATATTATCAAGGCAATAAAACATTTCCGCAATTTTTTGGAGCCTGTTAGCTCAATCTCTGCTTAATCACGTTCGTCATGTTTACAAAAATTCGTCAATAACTGTTTGATTTCTCTGAATCAAAGTTCGTTTGTTTTCTCCTCGGAAACGATATAACAATTTCCAGAACCATTTCGACTGAGTCCGCTANTGCATACAGACGTTACCAAGGAGACTGAATTCAATTGCATTATTCAAGTGCCCAAAACAGTATGCTGACATATTATCAAGGCAATAAAACATTTCCGCAATTTTTTGGAGCCTGTTAGCTCAATCTCTGCTTAATCACGTTCGTCATGTTTACAAAAATTCGTCAATAACTGTTTGATTTCTCTGAATCAAAGTTCGTTTGTTTTCTCCTCGGAAACGATATAACAATTTCCAGAACCATTTCGACTGAGTCCGCTAAAGTCAAGCCACATCAGTTTTCAATGAGGATGTTTCATCGTTTTCGTTCTGTTTATAAAACAATTCTTACTATAATTGTTTGGAAATTGTACGTCGTAATCTTCGGTGTCGTACGCCAGGAAATAAAAGGGTTTAATTGATCGATTCACCACGTCTTTCCTCAAGCTTCAATTGACCTAACAGTATTCTTTTATTTATAACTGTGCTCATTCGACGGACGGACTAAACCGTGACACGATCTTCGGGTTTAATTTGATCTTACAAGGAGGAGTAGGGAAATTATTCGATTTTTAATTAGGCAACGTCCTAATAAAGTCTATTTATGTCTAACAATAAGTCGTATATTCGTTTGGTATCGAGGTACATCTACGCTGCGAAGGACAGAAATACCTGAGTGAAAGCTATGGAAAAGTACTGGGATAGTTGGAAGGGTGCCATAATCTTGTATACAGTTAACACTTTGAAGGGTACGCCTAAAGTCCCTTTTACGCAGGTAGAAAAACTGGAATAACGCTTCGAAGACTTCCCTGATCCCAATACAATACTCCTGCTCAGCTGAAAGCCTACATCACTTCTGCATTATTCAGCTTGATTGTTTAAATATTCTAAATAGATCGTGATGAATCAAATCTTGATTTTGCATGTACGCACTTGTAAAATTTTCTTTTCCCTCTGGGGAAAGTACGCCAGAAATTGGAAAAATAATGCGAAGTATCATTAGTCCGAAGTGTCTAACGATTATCTGATCGTAAATTCTTTATTGCGACGAACGATTAAACTCGCTGTCAATTTTTATCATCTTGGTAAATTCAAAACATAAATACGTCGGCTTTGTCACCTGTCAATTCCACTCGAGGGAATTTGAAGGTTCTCGATTCATGAATTCGATATTTGGTAGCACGGATTTTCGCGAAACGTCATTGTCCGTTGATTAAATGGGTAATCATGCGGCGGGGAATCGGCAATCGGCTTGCGATAACCTGGAAAACAAGCTCAGCGAGAAACGAGCGTGCAACGACGTCGCCTTGGTGGGGAAGGGACGAGCACGTGTTCACCGAGTGATAGAACTTTTTTTTTCTCGACCGAATGTGACCCTACTCTTTGACAGTGAGGCTCGCGAGCGCGAATCCAGGGTATAGCTGACGTGGAACGAGGACAGAGAATCACGTCGCGAGTTATGGTCAAAGAAAGATAGAAATATGTACGTTTGATAGGCAGAGACCGCAGGTAAGAGGGTAGTGGGAGTTCGCCTTGTAGCTATCTATGTTAGTATTCTGGAAGAAGATAGAAACGTACGAATGGAACGGTCGCTGTGTGCGTTCACACGAACATACACACGAGGAGCGTGAAACATTGGCGTAGGCGGGAGAGAGAGAGAGAATGAAAGATAGCATGCTCGGGAGAGAAACAGATGTCGAGCAAGTGCACACTAACACGTACTCCGATATCGGTTTTGTACGACGAGGAAAAACGAAATTACACGTAGAAGAAAATAAGCGCATGGGTGACGGTATGAAAGAAGATTTGATGCACGCGAGATGCTGAAGAAGGCGAGAGTGAGGGCCGAGTGCATGGAACGCTTTATAAATCGAGCAAAAAGAAAGGTCGGATGGTAGGAAGAAGATAGCGCGGGAAAAAATGAATTAAAGCTGAATGGTGCAAAAATGATCTCGACAGGGTGCAAAGTGCATGATTTCTCTATTCATCAGGAATATAAATTGCAACGAATTCGACAAATCTGTAATCTGTGCACCGGTATTGAACGGACGAGTTAGAGGTGGCGTGTTGGAGCAATGCAGAAATAGTACGAGCGTAGCAGAGGGGTGAAAGCGTAAAAAAAGAAAGAATAGGACCCTTCCAGAAAGTACGACGTTGGAAGAGGATAGGGCGATTAAATGGTTGTGAGGGAAGCAGCTGGAGGGAGAGAACAAAACCTTTGTACGAGCAGGACGGTCATAGTTAAATACGAGGGAGAGAGACGGCTAATCGTAACAGTGTGTTGGTAACCCGACCGAGTGTACAAGCTGAAGAGAGGGAGTTGTGTAGGATAGAGAGAGAGAGACGGTAGAGAGAGTTCAGCAGTTTCTACAGCGGCGTTCACGTTCAGTTCTCCGCAAACTTGCTCCGAAGTTGAACGCTCCTCTTCGGTTTTTTGACGCTCCGAAGAACTTTTCTCTTCCCACGCGACTTACCACGTCCATCCCGACGATTTTACACGATTTTTAACCATCGAAATTCTTACTCCGGTTCGAAGGAAATATCCTGTTTATTCTCGCCGGTTCGCTAGGATTAACGGGATTCGCGTTGGTAATCGGCGAGGATTCGCGTTGAATGTATTCGTTGAACGCGGGAAGACAGTTTCTGCCGTGGTGAACCCTTTCGGCTTTTGCGTGGTGAGAATGTTTCTGGTTGCACCGGTCGACAACAATCGCTGGGCCTACACGATGCACGGATTGGAGAAGCCTATGGATCACGTGTCCGGTAATATCCTTGCCACGATTTTC